>JAPEBW010001365.1:0-25427 GCA_027405785.1 Ophiocordyceps robertsii | reverse complement strand
TTCTACAACCGCTAGACCCGAGTCTACTAGACTCTTATTAATGCTAGCTATAACTAATAATTAGCAAATACTGCAATACGATATAAAAAATGCATTTATACATGCAGATATAGATATAAAAACATATGTAAATATACTATAAGGTTATAAAGACTATATTATAAATAAAGACCCTTAGTATAAAAATAAAAATAAAAATAATAAGCAGTATAATAAAATTAAAAAGCTAGTTGCAAAATTAAAGAAAGCTTTATACGGTCTTAAACAAAGTCCGATGCTTTAGTATAACTTATTATCTAAGGTCCTAGGCGAGTAAGGATTTTCCTGCCTACCTATAGACGAAGGGGTATTTATAAACAATAAGCTATATATAGCTATATTAGTTTACGTAGACGATCTTCTGTTCTTTAGGCCTATAAAGGATTCTATAACTTGCATAATTAATAAAATAAGCAAGGTCTTAAAGATTTAATCTTTAAGCGAAGTAAAAGACTTCTTAAAAGTAACTATAACTAAAAACAAAGCGAAAAAGGATATATATATATCCTAAGAAAAACATACCCTTAATAAGATAAAGGAATTTAATAAACAAAATATTAAAACCTTAAAAACCCCTGCTATAAAGGGAGTTAAATTAAATAAAACAGAAGACTATATAGCTATAAAAGATAACATCCTATTATATTAAATGCAAATAGGCTCACTATTATTTTTAGCATTGTTTTTAAGGCTAGATATATTATACGCAGTAATATTATATGCTAGATTTGCTTTTAACCTAGAAATACCATATTGTAAAGCACTATATATAATCTAGAAATATTTAAATAAATATCCTAGCTTAAGCATATACTATAACTATAATATAGCATTTAATATGTTATTTTTCAAGGCCTATACTAATGCTGATTGGGCTAGTAATCTTATAGACCGTAGGTCGGTCTCTAGATACTGTTTCTTTAAATATAATAACCTTATAAGCTAGGCTTGCTAAAAACAAAACTCTATAGCACTCTTTATATGCGAGGCCGAATATATAGGCCTTAGGGAGGCTAATAAAGAAGCTTTATATTTATATAGCTATTTTAATACTATAGTAGAAGGAATGTCTATAAATATACTTAAAAATAAAGTCCTTATAATTTTTATAGATAATCAATCTTCTTTAAAAATAGCAAAGAATCCTAAATCATATAAGCTAAGAAAACATATAGGCTTAGTATATAACTTTACGCGTAATAGTGTTAAAGAAAAAGAGATAAAGGTTTATTATATAAAATTTAAAGATAATATAGCAGATATATTTACTAAGGGATTAGGTTTTATACTATTCGATAAATTCCGAAGTTTACTAGGAATTAAAGAGATTATAATGTAAATTCCTATAATAAAGGTTTTTAGCTATTTCTAGCTTTCTTTAGCTTTCCTCTATATAACTTAAGGTTTTTTACCTATATAAAGGTTTTCCTTATATAATAAAATAAAGAGGTTTTACTTAAAATTATATAATAAGTTTTTCCCTTTAAGAAAGATTAAAAGCTTTAAGTTTTTTCCTATAAAAATAGGTTTTCTTAAGCTATAAACGAAAGAATTTTTCCTTATTTAAAGGTTTTTTACTCTACTTTAGTTAGTATATCTAAAGCGCACTTATATACTATAAGTACCCTTTAAAGGAGGCTATAAGGGAGTAAAATATACTCTCCCGCAGCGTATAAGCTAAATACAGCATAGATAACACATAACATAAATACGCTGAAATATACATTAAATCCGCTATACAACTCTACATACTATATATATTTCCTTGTATTATTCCACCCACATATAGGCAAGATATGAGCAGATTAGGAAGAGGTGTGTGTGGAGACTATATGCATGATCCGTGCTAAGTCGCTGCGCCACCTCGTATTTCTTGCGGGATTAATCCCTAGGCTTATAAATACAATATTAACCTAACAATAGCTATTAGCCTACTATGCATAACTGCGCTGGATAGGGGGCTCTTTTCTAAATCACTTAAGTTACTTTTAGCTTAGGAATTGTCTATATAAGGAAGCCTTAGTCCCCCCTTTACTTTAGATAGATTATTAACCTTATACACACACATCTTACCTATTTCTTCACCTTTTCGCACACTCTTTACATCTCTATAATCCCCTTACTCGTAGCTTCAAGCCTGCTCTCTTCTACACCTATTTGCCCCTTAATTAGAGGCTAATAAAGTTTATAGATATTATAGTAAAGTATTCCCCTTAAAGAATAAACTTTACTAATATATTAAAGATTAATACCCCCTTTACCTTAGCTAAGACGTTGTTATATAAAGATATAGCTTATTATAATAAGTAGTTATCCGGAAGCTATAAAGCGTTTAAATAGTTAAGGCTTTTTTTAACGTTTAATTATGAAACCTTAAGAAGCCGTCGCGATTTACCTTTATACGCTTATTAGTTTATAAAAAAGAAGGGCCTAAAATAAGTATTAAAGCTTTTATAAATACTAAAGTAAACTAAAGCCTTATTTAAGCTAACTTAGTAAAGACCTTTTAAGATAAAATTATAAACTCCTTTTAACGAATTCTTATTTAAAGAGTAAGAAGAATAGCTACTATTAAATAAGTAAAATTTACTATATATATACTAAGAAGGCTAAACGGTAGCTTTATAGTTATAAAAGTAAAGATCGGCACTTAAATAGTAAAACGCTTAGCGGCTAATATAGTATTTAGCTAAGACTTTCTAGTTTTTTATTAAAGGGATTTTATTAACTTTATATTAGTCTTTTAAATTAGGGCTTATAAAAGAATTAAAGCTAAAGTTAAGATAGTTTAGCTAAAACTAGTAATATATAAATATATAATTCACTTAGTTATTATAACGATTTTAACTAGTTTTAGCTACGCCTTACCTATATAGGTTTAAGCGCTACTATTAAAGCATAATATAATATTGTTTTTAACGACCTTAAGCTTACTTAAACGATAATATAAGATTTTAAAAGCTTTATAGCGATAAACTATTTTAAGGAACTATTAATACTCCGCTAAAGCTAAAAAGTAAAATTAATTATAGACTTTAATAAGTAGTTTTAGCTATATAAGGAGGTCGATATTACTATTTCCTTAGCGGAAGTCTTTATAAAAAACCCGGATAAATTAAGCCTTATTAAGGACTTTTTATAAAAAGATCTTATAATAAACTATAAGTGTAAAATTAGCTAAACTAAAGACTTACTTAAACTTACTATTAAAAAGCGTGTTTAGATTTATAATAAGGACTTAAAATATATATTAAAAGTTTAAAATATCTTTTAGTTGTTTCCCTGCCTTTAAAAGGACGAGGGAGTAGTTTATATAAATAAGTCTAAATAGATACGTATTCCCTTAATAAAAGGATAGCAATACTAATAACTTATATTAAGATTATACTTATTAATTAATAAGGGTAAAAAAGTAGTAAATATAATATTTAGCTAGCTAACTAAGTAAAGACGATTGAAATAAGTTAATAGGCCGACTTTATCCGTAGCACTAGTGTTTATAGTATAAAAAATAGTAAATAAAAAGCAAAAGGGATAAGTAGTTATAGACTTATAAAGGATAAACGCTATTATTACCTTAAACGCTTACTTTATACCGCTTTAAAGCAATATAATTAAACGCCTTTAAAGCAAGAAGTTTATTAATATAAAAAACGTATAATCGTTGTTTTACTAGTTCTTAGTTTACTAAAATTACTAAGAAAGATTTATAGTTATAAGCTATTACGAGCTAAAAAGATCGCTTATAATACTTATAAGCTTTAAGAACTCCTTAGTATATATTTAAAGGTTTATCGATAATATCCTTTATAAATACTAAGAATACGCGGCGGCTTATATTAATAATATTATTATTTCCTTTAATATAGCTAAAGAATACTTTTAATACTGAAAGGTAGGATTTCGCGCTTTTTATAACTATAATATTACTTTATTTAGACTAAAGTCTTTCTTTATATACCTATCCGTATAGCTCCTTAGATTAAAGGTAAACGCTATTAGCTTAATAAATATAGATTAATATATATAAGTCTTAAGGGATATTACGTTTTTAAAAAACCTTTAATAGCTTAAGAAATAGATTAGCCTTATTAAATAGCTATACTATACGGTCTTATATTTTGCTAAGGAAGTTTATATCCTATAAAGATAAAAAACGGAGCTACTTTAAGTAAGACAGGAAAAATACTATAAAAAAACAGTCCGATAATACTATACTGCTAAAAAGTCTCGCCCCGGCCTTAGTTAAGGGTTAAGACGCTAATTAATTTCTATATACTTATATTTTATATACCGATATATAAGTAGCCGGGACGCTTATATTTTACGTTCCGTAATAATTACCGTCTTAAAAGAAAAGACGATAACGTCCTTATTATTTATAAAACGGGACCTCCTTAGTTTATTAAGCCGGTAGCTAAAAGCTACGCACGCTTATATTATTTCGCGCGCTTAAGGGAGCCTTATTTCCGTATAGACTTCTAAGTCTACTTTCTTATATAAGGATTAAACCTACGCTAAAGGAATTGCTACTATTTACTACGGAAAAAAAGTATAATAATACCGCACTGCTAAAAGGTCTCGCCCCGGCCTTAGTTAAAAGTTAGGACGTTAATTATTGTCTATATACTTATATCTTATATACTAATATAGAAGTAGCCGGGATGCTTATATCTTACGTTTTATAATAAAAAAGGAGTCTCTTTAAGGGGCTAAGGATTAGTATAATACGTCGTAAAAGCCGCTTTTTAGCTTACTTTAAAAGAAGAAAAGGCTTTTGCGAATTTATCTAAAAAGCTTACTAACCCTTAAACGATTTATTACTTTAACCTTATTTTAAAACTATTTATTTAAATTGATATATCCTAAGAATATAGAGTAGCTGCTATAGTATTTTACTTAAAAGAAGGTATAGAATAAGTTAAAAAGACTTTATTAGCCTAAACTTAAGTTTAGCTTATTATTTACTTAAGCCGCGCTTTTTAAGGCAGAGAACCTTAATACTAGCTTATAAAGCTTAAAGTAACCGGTTAAGTATAGGCGGTCTATAAGCAATATACTATAATACTATCTATAAAAATACTAAAAGTCGTCGTCTTTCTTAATTATATAAGTACTTATAAAATCGTATACTAAAAATCCTTATTCTTTATTAGTATAAAATCTAATAATAAGCTAGTTCTTATCTCTTAATCCTTAAGCTAATTTCTACTAGCGTTAAAAACGTTATGCTAAACGCTTTTTTATATTTACTATACTAAGATAATAAGCTAGTATCCTTAAACTAAGAAGGGGAATTAAAACGTATTTAGGAAGATAAGACAACGGACTATATATTTCTTTATTTAGAAGTATTAATCGAATTACCGCTTCGTTAAAAATAATAAATAAATACGTAAAAGATATATAATAAGTAAAAATTATTATATAGCTTAATAATAAAGACAGTATCTTTAAGCTCTTATTATTTTAGTTATAAAGGTTACTATACTTTATAAAGAATAATAAACGCTAAAGACTATATATCCTTAAGACGTATACTAAGGAAATCGTTAAAGACGCTTACGCTAATTACTTTTATACTAGCCGCACTTAAATATAGTAAGATTTATTTAAGGGCTTCTCGATACTATAGCTTAGTAAATATATAAATAAAGTTATTAATAGCTACGACGCTTATTACTATAATTAAACCGATTAAAGTAAGATATTAAAGCAGCTTATTTTTATTTAAAGCCCGCTAGTTTTATACTATATAATAGCGATAAACTTTATTACTAAGCTTTTAGTAGTTTAAGCTAAAATAATCCTTATAAATAGATCTTATAAAGAACTTTTTTAATACCTTACTAAATATAACTAATAAATTCGTAAAGATATATCTCTTTATCTTAACTAATAATTAGTTTATAGCGGAAGACTTAGTATAAGCGTTATATACTAAGCTACTCCGCGCTAATTAAAGGATTCTTAAGGGGATAATTTTTAACCGGGATATAAAGTTTACTTTAATATTTTAGCGGACTTTATAATAAGCTTTTAGATTAAAGCTTCTTATATTTACCTCTTAGCACCCTTAAACTAACGGCCTATTAAGGAGGTAAAACTAAACTATAAAAATCGTGCTACGATTCTTTTCCGCCGATTTCCTAAACCTATACTAAACTAATATACTAATAGGCTTTTAGTTTAGCTTTAATAACTCCTTCTTCTTAATAATTTATATAGCTTTAAGTAAGCTAATTATAAGGATAAGAATAAATAAAGTTTTAAAGCTCCTTAATAACTATATTACGGAACGTAAAATATAAGCGGTCTGGCTACTTATATATTAATATATAAGATATAAGTATATAGATAATATTTACCGTCCTAACCCTTAACTAAGGCCGGGGCGAGACCTTTTAGCAGTATAGTATTATTATACTGTTTCTCCGTAGTAAATAGTAGTAACTACTTTAGCGTAGGTTCGACTCCCGCACGAGAAAGTAGACTTATAAGTCTATATAAAAAAAAGGCTCCCCTTAAGCGCGCGTAATAATATAAGCGTGCGTAGCTTCTAGCTACTAGCTTAATTAACCGGGGAGGTCCCGTCTTATAAATAACAAGGATATTATCGTCTTTCTTTTTAAGGCGGTAATTATTATAGAACGTAAGAAATAAGCGGTCCGGCTACTTATATATTAATATATAAGATATAAGTATATAAACGATAATTACGATCCCGACTCCTAACTAAGGCCGGGGCGAGAGTTTTTAGCAGTATAGTATTTTCGCACTGTTTCTTTATAGCAAACTACTTATATAAACGGAACCGAGAAATCTTATAAAAAAAAGCTAGACTAGCTATCGCCTATACTTAAGCCGCTATAAAAAATAGAAACAATAAAAAAGACCGCCTGCTAAAATTTAAGCCCGGCGATTAAGTTTAGCTATAGCTTAGTAAAGGTTAATATATTATAAATAGTAAACTGGCGAAATTTTAAAGAGACGTACTAAGCTATTAAAAGTTACTACTAAAATAAAATAGCTTATATACTAATTAAATATAAAAGGATCCCTTAATATCTATCCGGTTATTTTACTAGTATAATTCTAGCTAATAAATAAGCTAGCTATACGCTTAAGACTAATTTAAGATAAAAGGACGCCTTACTTAAATAAATAAGAAGTTAAATAAATCCTATAAAGTTATATAATAAAGAAAAGCGGCGGAAATCTATAAAAGAAGTATCTTATAGTATAAACCGAATAGCTAAGTAGCTATAACTTATTAGTAAAGAAAAAGGTAGTCTTCTTATTAAAGATTATAAAGGCTTTAAAGAAAGTATAAAAGGAGTTAGCTACTTAAGTAGTTTAAATAAAAGTATAACGCGCGGCTTTTATAACTTAATATAAAACTTTTTAATTTAAAGAATAAAGCGGGTAAGCTTAAATATAAGACTTAAAGGCTATTATAAGTTATAAAAAACTATAACTTATCGCGCTTAAGGTAATTAGTTATTTTTATAATAATATACTATTATTTACTTTAAGTAATAAGGCCTTTTTAGCCTTATAATATACTTATTTAAATTCCCTTTACCGCTTAACCTCTTTTTCTTTCTTTCCTTTTTTTATAACTATACTTCCCTTAACTACTAGCTTTAGCCTACTATACTTTACTTACTTTTATATATATAGCCCCTCCTACCTTAAGTTTATAATCTTTATACTCTTATTTTAAGTCTTTTTATTATTTAACGTCTCTTATAGCTAAGACTAGCTATTTTATAACTACCTTTTTAGCCCGCCTTAATATAAGCCTTTACGCCTTTAATATAAAAGAAATAAGCGGGCGCTTAAGCTATATTAAAAGATAGTAGCTATACTTTATAGCTTTAAGTCTTTTAATAAGAGCTAAAACCTTTAAGTTTAAGCCTTTATATAAACCTACGCCGCTTTTAGTAACCGCGCTTAAACTAATAAGCTTAACTTAAATTATTATACTATAAAGGGCGGCTTATACTACCCTTTTTAAACGCTTAACTTTAACGACTTACTCCTTAGCCCTATACCGCCGCGTAATTTTAATAGCCGCTTTTATAACAGCTTAGCTATACCTCCCGCTTAGCTCTTATAGCTTAAAAGCCCCCGCCGCTTATATATTTTCTAAAGGAAAGCTAAAAACCTTTACTAGTAAAATAACTAGCTAATACTTAACGCTCTTAGCTTAGCTAACCTTATAATAGTCTTAAGATTTATAGTAGCTGCTATAGCTAGTAAAAACCCGCTTTAGCTAAATAACTAAAATAACGTCCGCGCTATTCTTTATTATATATTTCAAGCTTAGCTTAACTCGTTTATAGCTAGGTTTATAATAGCGTTTTAAGCTATTATAGTAAAAATCTTATCTTGCTTTATATATAATCTAAGATGCGCGATAAAATCTCTTTCTTAGCTTATAGCCGCTATAAGCTTTAAAGACCTTTTTAGTCCCGCTTAGTATATACTCTTCCTCTTAGCCGCGATACTTAGCTTAGCTATATAAAGGTATATTAGCGCCTTAATATAGTCTATCCGCCGCCTTTCCTTAACTAAAGCGGATAGCGATAACTAAGCTTATAATATATTCTACCGCTTAATTTTATAAAAACCCTTTATAATAATTAATATAATCCTTAATAAGCCAGGCTTTATAAGACTATATTCCGGTAATAAGATT
Source organism: Ophiocordyceps robertsii (assembly GCA_027405785.1). NCBI lineage: Eukaryota > Fungi > Ascomycota > Sordariomycetes > Hypocreales > Ophiocordycipitaceae > Ophiocordyceps > Ophiocordyceps robertsii. The sequence goes on along the minus strand of JAPEBW010001365.1, from coordinate 16,684 downwards.
ATAATTACTAAGAGTTTCCGCTTAGCTATAAACTATACTAAGTTTTACTTATAGGCCTATAAGGAGTTTAAGCGCGACTTAACTTTATTTTAAGCGATAAAGTTTTTAAAGTTTAATATTTACCTTATTAGCTATACCGATTATATGCTTTATATTTTTACTTTTAAGCCTTTTTCTATAAAGAGGTTTCTTAAGACTATTAAATACGTTTAGAACTTTAAGAGTAAGGAGTTAAGTATTAAAGCTATTAAGGACCTTATTACCCGCTTTTATAAGGGAATAAAAACGTTTAATACCTTAATACTAACTATTCTTATTATTATTAGCGGAACGACTTAGCCTTACCTTTATACTTTCTTAATAGCTAAACGCGCTTTAGTTAGTAAAAAGATATAAGTAGTAGCGCTATATAGAAAGAACGATAAGTTAAAAAGTTTAGCGATAAAAAGCGGGGGATAGCTATAATAGTAATAGTAAATAAGATATAATATCTCGCTTATAAGCGGCTTATAAAGCTAGTAAGTAGTATAGAAAACTTAGCGGAGGATTAAAAATAGCGTAAAGGGTAAGTAAGATAATAATATAAAATAAGGCTTAAATAAGCTTATCTCTTATTATATATCTTACTATAAAAAAAATTATTTCTTAGCGCGAAGACTTCTTACTATTTAATAAATACATAAACGTACGCTTAAAAGAGGATTAAAAACCTTATTATTATTTTTAGCTAAATATATTAATCGCTTAAATAAGATAAATACGTATAACTAAATAAAGAGTAAGGATTTATAATAAATCCGCTTACTTACTATTTTAAGCTACTTAGTCGCTATAAGCCGGATAGGCTGAAAAAAAGAATATTAAAAAGATAAGGTAATATACTATTAATATAGCGTAAAAGCGCTACTATAAAGCTATTACTTAGCGCCCCCTTTACTTTATTTTTACTTTAAACTAATAAAAATATTAGATTTTCTTTCTTACTTAAGGGAGTTATTATAGAATTTAAACGGCTATGCTTAAACTCTTTACTTTACTTCTAAAAAGCCTTATAAAACCCCGCGGTAAGAATGCTTAAAGCACGCGCTATAAAGGCTTGCTTAAAAAGATATAATAAATATTATTAGTTAAACCCCGCTAAGGTTTTTAAGATATAACTATAAATACTTAAAAGCCTATATAATTATAGTTTTTAACGTTTTTAACTATAAAGAATAAAGTAAAAACTACTAAACGGATTCTGCTAGCATTTATAAGGGATATTTAAGAATTTTTAAAGGATATCTTAACTATAGTTTAGCTTATTTTTAACTATAAAAGCACCCCGGAAAATATAAGATAGACTTTACCGCAATTTTTAAAGGATATTTAAGGATATTTAAGGGATTTCCTAAACTATAGTTTATAGTATTTCTAACTAAGCTTATACTTTATTTATAAAGTAATTTTATAAGGATATTTATAGTTTACCTATATATTAACGATAAATAGTAAGATAGTATAGTTAAAGATCCTTTAAATTAGGTTAAAGAACTAAGTATAAAGTAGCTAGCTAGACTTTATAGAAAAGATAAGCTTTTTACTATTTATAAACCCTTATATGTATTTATATGCGGTAATTAGTCCGTTATTCCGGCCTAATTAATAGTAATTAGTTTATAATGCCGGCCTTAATTAGCAGTAATTAGTTCTTCGTACCGGCCCCGGTTAGTAGTAATTAGACCGCGCTTTAGACCCTTATTCTTATGCTATAAAGCGTAGTATTTAGCTTAGCGGATATTTAAAAGACTTTTATTTTAATAGATAGGAATTACTACTATTTACTACGCTTTATAGTATAAAGATAAGGAGATAAGGCGCCGACTAATTACTACTAGTTAAAGCCGGTACTATAAACTAATTACTACTAATTAAGGTAAATGTTTTAAACTAATTCCTACTAATAAGGCTAATATAATAGACTAATTACTATATATAAATATATATAGGGGTTTATAAATAGTAAAAAGCTTATTTTCTCTTTAAAGTATATTAAGCTACTTTATACTTAGGTTTTTAAGCTAATATTAAGGGCTTTTAACTATACTATTTAGCTACTTATTATAAGTATATAAACAAACTATAAATAATTTTATAAAATCACTTAATAAACTAAGTATAAGCTTAGTTAGAAATATTATAAAATATAATAAAGCAAATCCTTTAAATATCCTTAGATATTTAAAAAGAAATCCCGGTAAAGTTTATTTTATAATTTTTAAGGTACTTCTTAAGTTTAAAATAAGCTAAACTTTAGTTAAGATATCCCGCGGGAATCCTTATTTATTCCTTAAAAATACTAGCAGAATTTATTAAGTAGTTTTTAAAGTGTTTTATATTATTAAAAATATTATAAACTATAGTTAAACCGGCTCTTAAGTATTTATAGTTTTATCTTAAAAACCTTGGCGTAGTCCGTTTAGTAATATCTATTACGTCTCCTTAAGCAAGCTTTTATAGCGCGTATTTTAAGCGTCCCGGCTATAATGTTTTATAAGGCTCTTTAAAAGTAAAGTAAGGAGTTTAAGCATAGCTGCTTAAATTCCGTAATAGTTAAAAGGGGATAAAAGACAAACTACTACTTATACCTTAAGCTTAAAGCGTAGTGCTTTAAGCTAAAGGCCGCTTAAGTTAAAAGCGGCCTTAGCTTAGCTAGGCCGCGTTAAACTACTTAGTAAGCAGGATATACTTATAGTAAAAAGCGTACCTGTTTTTCTTTATATAAAGTTATAAGACCTTTTATAAAGCGGACTAAGTATAAAAAAAGGAGGTTTTACTTTAATCGCTTTAATTTTTCCTTTTTATTTCAAAATATCGAGTTTTTAAAAACTTAAATTAAGTTTTAAGTAAAAAATTCATATTAATAATAAGAATATAAGCCGCTACTTATTTTTTGTGCTTATAAAAGATATTATTAATAAATATTTAAACGTATATTAAAGAGTTTTTAAAACCTAAAAGCGTTATAAGCGATCTTTTTAGCTTATAATAGTTTATAACTATAAATCTTTTTTATTAGTCTTAATAGACTAAGAACTAGTAAAAAACAACAATATATTTACTATGCTAATAAATCTTTTCCTTAAAAGGCGCTTAATAATATCGTTTTTAAGCGGTATTAAGTTAGTATATAAAGTAATAATAGCATTTATCTCTTATTAATTTATAACTCTTTATCTTTTTTTTGCGCTTATAACTTTTTATACTATAAATACTAGCGCTATAAAAAGGGTTAGCTTATAAACCCGCTTTAATTGTTTTTACTTAGTTAGCTCGTTTAATATTATATTTAAAACTTATATATCTTTAATACTTAATTAATACGATCTTAATACGACTTATGAATATTACTATCCTTTTATTAATAGAATATATATATACTAAGATTCGTTTATATATATTACTCCTTTATATTTTAAAGGCGGGTAAACAATTAAGGTATATCCTAAACTTTAAAGTCGTATTTTAAGTCCTTCGCGTAAATTTAAACCCTTTTATAAGCAGTAAGTTTTAGTAAATCCTTAGTCCGGCCGATTTTAAGCTTAGAGTTTAGTATAAGATCTTTTTATAAGAAGTCTTTAAAAGGGCTTATTTATTTTAAAGTTTCTATAAAGCCTTCCGCTAAGGAAATAGTAATATTAACTTTCTTATATAGCTTAAACTATTTATAAAGGTTTATAAAATATTCTTACTTTTAAGCTTTAGTAAAGTACTAGTAGTTCTTTTAAGTAGTTTATTATTATAAAGCTTTTATAACTTAATATAATTATCCGGGCGAACTTAAGGTTGTTAAAAATAATATTATATTATACTTACATAGTAATACTTAGACTTATATTAGTAAAGTATAGCTAGAATTACTTAAAATCGTTATAATACTTAGGTAAACTCCTTATCTATATATTATTTATCTTACCAAAACTATTTTAACCTCGGCTTTAATCTTTTTAGAAGTTTTAATTTTTAAAACTAAAGTAAAGTTAATAAGGTCTTTTTAATAAAAAACAAAAAGGTTTTAGTTAAGTAATATATTAGCCGCTAAGCGTTTTACTATTTAAGTGCTAATCCTTACTTTTACGACTATAAGGCTAGTATATATCTTTCTTAGTATAAACGCAGTTAATTCCGCTTATTTAATAATAGCTATTCTTTTTACTCTTAAGATAAAGATTTATTAAAAAAAGTTTATAGTTATATCTTAAAAGGTCTTTATTAAGTCGGCTTAAAAAAGGCTTTAGTTTACCTTAGTATTTTTATAAGCTTTAATAAATATTTTAAGGCTTAATTCTTTATAAACTAATAAGCGTATATAAGGAAATTAAAAAGCCTTATTAAGGCTTAATAGCTAAATATTAAAAGAAGCCTTAACTATTTAAACGCTTAAAAGCTTTAAAATAACTACTTACTATATTAAGCTATCTTTTTATATAGTAATATCTTAGCTAAGGTTTAAGGGATATTTACCTTTAATATATTCATAAAGATTATTTTATAAAGAGAATACTTTATAATAAAATAAATATAATTTATTAGACATTTAAACGAGGTTTACTATAATATAAATTATAGTTTTCTTTAGGCCTTAATTAATATTTATTTAGGCTTTTTATATATTATAATCTTCGTCTTTTAAAGAATTATTAGTCTTAGCTATAGTTTCTTCCTTAGTCGTTAAGTATACTTAGTTTAACTTAAGCTTTAATAAGGGTATAATTAAGGCGTAAATAAGTATAGAAGAGAGCAGGCATAGAGCTATAAGTAAGGAGATTATAAATATATAAAAAGTGTGCGAAAAGGTAGGGAAATAGGTAAGATATGTATATGTGAGGTTAATAATTAATTGAAGGTAAAGAGGGGAGTAAGGCCTCCTTATATAGACAATTCCTAATTTAGAAGTAACCTAAGTAATTAAAAAAAGAGCCCCCTATTTTACGCAATTATACATAGTAGGCTAATAGCTATTATTAGGTTAATATTATATTTATAAGCCTAGGGATTAGTTCTATAAGGAATACAAGGTAGCGTAGCGACTTAGCATAGATTATATATATAGTCTTTATATATACCTAATCTTAATATCTTTATACCTTGCTTTTATATGCGTGGGATAATATATGGAAATATATATAGTATGTAGAATTATATAGCGGATTTAATATATATATTAGCATATTTATGTCGCGTGTTATATATGCTACCTTTAGCCTATAGGCTGCGGGAGAGTATATTTTACCCCCGTTTAGCCTCTCTTAAAGAGTACTTATAGTATATAAGTGCGCTTTAAACATACTAACTAAAGTAAAGTAAAAACCTTTTAAAATAAGGAAAAATCCTTTTTTATAGCTTAAGAAAACCTATCTTTTATAAGAGAAAGCCTAAAGCTTTTAAGCTTTCTTAAAGGGGAAACCTTATTATTTAAGCAAAACCTCTTTATATTTTATTATCTAAGGAAAACCTTTATATAGGTAAAAGACCTAAAGTTCTATAAAGGAAAGCTAAAAAAGTGAAGAATAGCTATAAACCTTTAGTATAGGAATTAATAATATACCCTCTTTAATTCTTAGTAAATTCCGGAATTTATTAAATAGTATAAAACTTAATCTCTTAGTAAATATATATCTGCTATATTATCTTTACATCTAATATAATCAACCTCTCTTTCCTTTCTTTTAATACTATTACGTATAAAATTATATGCTAAGCCTATATATTTTCGTAGCTTATATAATTAAGGATTCTTTGCTATTTTTAAAGCAGATTAATTATCTATAAAAATTATCAAGACTTTATTTTTAGGTATATTTATAGATATTTCTTTTACTATAAATATAAAACAGCTATATAAAGATAAATCTTTTTTTTAGCCTCCTTAAGGCCTATATATTCGCCCTTGTTTATAAAGAGTGCTATAGATATATGTTTTTAGCAAGCCTAGCTTATAAGGTTATTATTTATAAAGAAACAGTATCCGGAGACGGACCTACGGTCTATAAGATCGCTAGCCTATTTAGCATTAGTATAGGCCTTTTTAAAATAGCATATTAAATACTATATTATAGTTATAGTATATAGCTAGGCTAGGATATTAATTAACATGTTTTTAGATCGTATTTAGTGCTTTAAAATATAGTATCTCCGGATTAAAATCAAATCTAGTATATAATATTACTGCGTATAATATATCTAGCCTTAAAAACAATACTAAAAATAGTAGTAAGCCTATTTACATTTAATATAGTAGGATATTTTCTTTTATAGCTATATAGTCTTTTAGTTTATTTAATTAAACCCTCTTTATAGTAAGGGTTTTTAAAGTTCCAATATTTTAATTATTTCATTCTTTTATTTTATTAAGGGTATACATTTCCTAGGATATATATATATTCTTTTTCGCTCTATTTATAGTTATAGGTATTCTTAAGAAGTCTTATATTTCGCTTAAAAATTCAATTATTAAGACCTTGCTTATTTTATAAATTATAAAAGTTATAGAATCCTTTGTAGGCCTAAAAAAGAGAAGATCGTCTATATAAACTAATATAGCTATATATAGTCTATTGTTTATAAATACCCCTTTATTTATAGGTAAGTAGGAAAATCCTTACTCGCTTAAAACCTTAGATAATAAATTATATTAAAGCATCGGACTTTGTTTAAGACCGTATAAAGCTTTTTTCAATTTTGCAACAAGCTTTTTATTTATTTTATACTACTTATTTTTATTTTGATACTTAAGGTCTTTATTTATAATATAGTCTTTATAACCTTATAGTATATTTATATATATTTCTATATCTTTATCTAGATATATATATGCATTTTTTATATCGTAATGTAGTAATTACTAATTATTAGTTATAGCTAGCATTAATAAAAGTTTAGTAGATATAGGTTTAGCGGTTATAAAGAAGGTTTTAATGTAGTCTAAGCCGTATATTTACTTATAACTTTATGCTATAAAGCGAGCTTTATACTTAGTTATGTTATTTTTATTATCCTTCTTTATTCTATAGACCTATCTGCCTCTTAAAGCCTTCTTATTACTAAGAAGCTCTTATATTTCTTAAGTATCTAGACTTATAAGTTCGTTTAGTTTAGTTAGCATAGCCTTATCTTAGTCTTTTACTTATAGACTATTTTTAGCCTTCTTAGAATTAGTAGGCTTTATAAAATCTTTATTTCCTTTTATTATAAAAAGGATAGGTTTTATATTATTATTCTTAATTATAATATTATATATAGGGTATTTTATAAAATCTTTATAATATTTAGTAGGCTTTTTATGTATTTCTACTAAATTCTTTTAAATTATTTACTAGGTATTATTATTGCTCGTATTAGTATCTATATTCCTAGTATTTATAATATTAGTATTTATAATATTAGGATTTAAATTATTAGTATTTACATTATTAGTATTTATATTACTTATGTTTATATTACTAGTATTTATATTACTAGTATTACTCGTATTATTATTACTTTTAGTATTATTATTAATTTATTAAGTATTAATATTTTTATTCTTACTAGTACTATAATTTCTAGTATTATAGTTCTTTAGTAGCTTATTTAAAGAGGGTATATTATAAAAATTAGAATATCTTTCTTTATTTAAGAAGTTATTATTTAGTATAGTTATATCTTTAGAAATTAATACCTTTCGTTAAAAAAGGTTATATATTTTCTAAGCGGTATCTTTATAACTTATTATTACCCCTTTATAAGCTCTAGGCTTTAGTTTACTATTTAAGGTTTTATTCTTTAAAAACATAGTGCCTTTTAATACCTTTATTTTATCTAAGTCTTTTAGACTTTAAGCTATATTATCCTTCTTTCTTATAAGAGATATTAAGCCTATAGCGAAATGCGGAGACCTATTATATATATATATTGCTGCTAAAATAGCCTTACCTTATAGGCATTTTAGTAGATTTAAGGTACATAGTATAGCCCGGACTTAATTAAGTATAGCTTTATTTACTCTTTCTATTTTGCCGTTAAAATAAGGGGTATATACAGGACTTCTATTATATATAAGGCCTTTTTTTAGGCAATATAGGTTTATATTCTATATAAATTCTTTTGCATTATCAAAGAAACCTTTTTTTAGAATAGTCTTATTTATATTATTTTCTAATTCCTACTTTTATTCTAAGAGTTTTAGCAGACATTCTGCCTTATCTTTTATAAGATATATTCTTATATATTTAGTTGTAGTATCTTAAAATAATATAAAGTATATATATTTATTATAAGTAGGAATATTTATAGAGCTTAAAATATTAGTATGTATCTTATATAAAAAATGTATTTTCTTTTCGAAGAAGTCTTTTTTCTATCTATTTGTTTAGCTTTTATATAAGCTTTATATTGCTTTATCTTTATTATATTAGCTTTATATATATTTTTATTAAAATACCTTTTTCTTAAGTATCTATATAGTAATTTATAATTTCTATGTCTTAGTCCTTTATAATAAAAAAGTATATCTATAGTCTTCTTTTTACCTATAGACTTTTTATCTTTATTTATAAAGGTATTGTTTATAGGTATATTGTATAGGTATATTGTCTATAAGTATATTACTTATAGGTACATTGTTTATAGGTATATTGTTTATAAGTGTATTGTTTATAGGTATATTATTTATAGGTATATTGTTTATAGGTACATTGTTTATAGAGCTTTTTATATTATATATTTTATTGTTTATTTAACCTCGAGTCTTTATAACTAAAAGAATATAATACAAGCCGTTATTAATAAAGTCTTATATAAGTATATTTGCCTCTTTATCTAAAAGAGTAATATTATCTTTACTTGTTAGAGTAAAGGTATTATAAAGTAATAATTAACTTATTACATTAATACTAATTTAGCGTATATAAAGGTAGGTCTTTAATATATAGCGTATACTGCTTTTAAAAAATTTAAAATATAAATTTCATACGCCTTTAACTATAATAAAAGACGTTTTTCCCTAGGTAATAGTTATATATATATCTTTATAAGAAGAAGTAAGTAATTTAATATATACTATATACTTAAAAGCCCTGATATTAAAAAAAGTTATATATGTTTCCTTTTTTTGTTTTTATAACATTTTTATCCACCTTTAAAACAACCTAAGAAATAAAGGAAAGGGGAGGCTTTAAAGGTCTTATATTATTTCTTATATTAGATTTTACCTTTCTTTTTAAATAGTATATAAAAGAGGTATATATAAAAGGGGTATATAGGGTATAGTAGATATAGAGGGGATAGAAGGTATAGAGGGTATAGAGTATATAAAAAGGTGGTTATTTACCTAAGCTAAGGCATTAAAAATATAAAGTATTTCTCTAAAGGGAGAGGACTCTTTAAAGAAGGAAACTCGTCTCTTTTTTCGGCCTGTAACTACTAATTTTCTAGTAACTAAAACTCCCCCTTAAGAAGACTCTCTTAAGGAGGGTATAGGTATAGAACGCTTATTATTTTTATTTAAATAGTCTTAAAAAGATCTAATCGGAAAGGGCCTTTTATAAAAAGAAGAAAAAGAAGCTTTTAGTTTTAAACTTACTACCTTTACTTAATCTTTATTTTCCTAGAGCTAAAAGCAGTCTTTTATAATATAGGCCTTTTTCTTATAATTCTACTAAAAGGTAGGTTATTTGCTATATAAAAACAATAGTTAATTAAAAAAGGACCTTTTAAAGCTTAAATTCTTTAAAACTTATTAATTAAAGAGGAAGAAAGTGATTTTAGAGTATAGGCTTCAGCGTTATCTTAAAGAGCCTAAGAAATATTAGTTATAAAGCTATAATAGAAGATATTTAAGTATTCTAAAATCTAAGTAATTATTACTACCTCGGGGATTTTAATTTCTTATAAATTTAGCTTATCGAAAAGCTCTTTTATCTTATTAATATCTACCTCGATTAATGTCTATGTTTTAAGGGTTATATTAAATAATTCCTTTATAAGAAGAAATTTTAATATAAAATTTACTAAGTTATAAAGGGTTTTTAAAGCTTCTTAAGTTAGCTTTATAGTCCTATAGTGTTTTATTTAAGAGAGAGGGCTATTCTGAACTATAAGACGTATAAGGGTAAGGATTTCCGCGGATTTACTTTATCGATCTTAAGAGACGGCTCCGGCGGCTTTCTCTTAGATAAAAACGGATTCTATTTAAAGTAACTAAGAGGAATAATTTAAAGAACCTTTTAGCTTGCAAAATTAGTAGTCGTCCTAAGTAGCTATATCTTTTATAAATTTCTTCGGGAGGTATTTTCGTATTAAAGTCGATTAAAAATAAGGAGTAAGGAAGAAGGAGATGAATTAAAAGGATATCGGTTTAAAGAAATAATAAGAAGGTCTTAAAAATATAAGAAAGATTATGGATAAGGGCGCGTTCTTTCTTACGTAAAAATGCACTTTTAAAAGGATTTTAAGCTAGCTTTTTAGATCTTAATAGCCGAAGAGAAATCGAGGAGTATAAGAGAGAGATTAAAAAAAAAGTAAAGGACTTTATTTTAAGTAGGCGAAAAAATAAAAGAAAAGAGCTATTAAAAGGCGCGTCTTTTATGTTATAGGGCAAGATTTTTAAAAGGTTTTTTATGTTTGATATAATCCTAAAAATATAGTTGTAAAAATATAAGGTGTAAAAAGGAGGAGGAGAGGGGAAAACAAGGAAACTAAGTCTAATAAAATATCGGGAAAACTCTAGAGAAAAAACGCATAGTAAGCGCAATAACGTAGGAAGTAAGAAAGAGTTTTGCTAGCATTTTCCGATTATGTAATAGTTAGTAAAACGTCGGTAGGGGTCGGGGGTAAGTTATTTATCCTATAGGCTGCGGGAGAGTATATTTTACTCCCTTATACGTATAGTTTTAAATATTGTTTCTTTTTTATATTAGAGGACCTTAGCTTATATTCTTAGTTACTTAAAAAGGTTTCTCTTTTAGCTTTATAAACAGTAAGCGGGATATAATATCTTTACTTACGCTAAGCGGTCTAAAAAAGTCCTTAATTATCATAAAGAAAATTGTATTCTCCCGCAGCTTATAGGCTTAATATAGTATACATAATATACGATATAAACACGCTAAAATATACATAATGTTCGCAAACTAATTCTATATACTATACATATTTTAATATATTATTTTACATATACATAAGTAAGGTACAAGCAGATTAAGAAAGGGTATATATAAAGAATATATATACAATTTATACTAAGTCGCTACGCGACCTTATATTCCTTACGGAATTAATCTTAAAACTTAAAATTATAATATTAACTTATTAATTGCTATTAACCTACTATATATAATTGCGCTAAAAAGAGGGTGTTATAAAATCTAAGCGGCTATACTTAAACTTCTTACTTTATGATTAAAGAGTCTAATAAAACCCCGCGGCGGGAACACTTAAAGCACGAGCTATAAAGGCTCGCTTTAAGAGACGCGATAAATATAACTAAACAGACCCCGCTAAGGTTTTAAGAATATAACTATAAATAATAAAGAGCTTCTTTAACTATAGTTTATAATATTTTTTACTATAAAGGATATTATAATAATTCTTAAACGGATTCCGCCGGTATTTTTAAGGGATATCTTAGGATTCTTATAGGATTTCTTAATTATAGTTTATCTTAGTTTAAATTAAAAAAAGATCTTAGAAAGTATAAAAAAGACTTTACCGCAATTTTAAAAGGATATTTAAATATATTGTAAGGATTTCCTTAATTATAGTTTATAGTATTTTTAACTAAGCTTATACTTAGTTTATTAAGTAATTTTATATAGAAATCTATAGTTTATTTATATACTAAGTATTAATACTTAAATAATATATTAAAACATTCTTAGAATTATTTTAAAGAACTTAGATCAAAGTAGCTAAATATACTTTAAAGAAAAGATAAGCTTTTTACTATTTATAAACCTTTATATATATTTATATATAACAATTAGTTTATTATACCGGCTTAACTAGCAATAGTTAGTTTATAGTACTAGCTTTACCGGCAGTAAATAGTTTATAGTCCTAACTTTAATTAATAGAAATTAATATATGCTTTATCCCCTTATCCTTTTACTATAAAGCGTAGTAAATAGTAGTAATTCCTACTTATTAAAACGGAAATCCTTAAAACATTCGCTAAGCTAAAGGTAACTATATTATATAATTTAGCACTTATCTTATAAGAAGTTAAATACTAAACAATATTTTCTTTAGTAAGAAGCTTTTATTATCCTTTTATATTAACCTTAATAATAAGCACTTTTTCTTTAATACGCTAAAAATACAGCTCCGAGATAAGTAAGCTATAAAAGCGGAAAAAGCCGCGGCTTACTAAGTATATAAGTATAATAATCTCCTTTACCTTTTTTAAGGTATTATATTATAATAGCTTTAAAAGCTAAATAAGACGTAAAATAAGTCCCGCTTAACTAAGCTAAAACTATTACCGTTTTAGAAGAACTTTATTTTAAAATACTAATTAAAAACAAAGTATAAAACAATAAAACTTATATAATTAAGTAAATTAAATTTAGTATTACTTAAATAAATCTATTATCTTTTAAATAAAAGAAATAAAAATAAGCTGACTTAAGAACCCTTTTCTTTCTTACCTTTTTAATACCCTCTAGATTAAACCTATAATAAAGTCTTTTTTTTCTTAAGATAATAAGCTTAGTAAATATTTCTACTATATACTACTAATAAAGTTTAGTTTATAGGCCTTAACTAAAACTCCGCTATAAAGATTACTTATTAGTTTCTTAGTTTAATATTATTAATTAGCTTATTTATTATAGCCGCCTTAACTAAGGCGTTTTTAGTATTCTTAATAAATAAAAATAAGGTATAAACCTTTAAGGCCTTATAGCGCGCTGGATATAAAGATAAATATAAAATAAAAGGTAAAGCACTTCGTAAGAGTATTAAGATTAAGACCTTTATAATAAGCAATAAAGTAATAGTAAGTATTACTCTTATTAAACTAAACTTATTTATACTTAGCGCGTTAATACTAAGATTAAGTATAGCCTTAAGCCCCTTAGTAAGAACAGTAGTAATATTAAATAAATAATTCCTTAGTGTTTTTTAAGTCTTTATAAAAGAAGACGCGCTAATAAAGCCTTAAGAGAAACGTTAATTATAAGCTAAAGATATAAAAAGATTTAACTTACTTAAACCGCTAAAAGCATTCTTTAATAAAGTCTAAAATATAATAAAGTTTATATATTTTAAGGAGTAAACTATTTTATTAACTTTATCTGCTAAAACGCTAATAAAAGCAAGGCTTATATAAACGAATTAGCTATTTAATTGCCCTTTTTCCTTTAAAAAGGCATAGTAAAATAGTGTTTTAAAAACCTCTTAAAACTATAGTAAAAGGAGCTTAGTAAGCTAAGTATAGGATTAAATCAATCGATCTTCGCCTAATAAAAACGATTTAAAATCCGCTTAAATATAGTAATATAAGTGCTTAGTAAGGAGTACTTTATTATTAAAGATATAGCTATAAGATTTAACTTTAAGTGTTAAATATCGCGCTTATAATATAAAGCTAAGGCCGGGCTTTATTAGCTAAACTACTTAATTATAGTAATTTACTAAAGACTAAATATTTATCTTTATAACTTCTTATACTATTTAATAAGAAATAAGGATATTAATAAATAGATAAATAAATACGAGGAAATCTTTCCTTAGCTATAAGTTAAATATACTTAAGGATGTTAGAAGTACTTATTAGTAAGAAAAAAATAAGTTTAACTTATAAAAAGATAGGACTTAACTAGCTATACTTTATATATACTTAAAGGATATATTAAGACGCCTTAACTATTTATTTAAGGGTTATAAAGACTATAAGTTATATTCGCCGACTGCCTAGCCTAGGCGGATATATTATAGCTTATATAACGTCTATTATATAAAAAAAGAAACCTATTTTAATAACTTATAATATAGGCTAAAGCCTTTTAGCTTAAAAAGAAAGGACTTTTAAAACTATACACTTTATAACGCTAAGACTAAACGAGGCTTACCTTACGATTAAAAGAGAATCTTTTATGTTAAGAAGGCTTGTTTAAGGCCTTTAGTAAGAAGGCAATTTATATAAAAGAATTAGCTTATAGATAAAAGGCAGGAATAAGTAACTAAGTAGTAAAGCTCTTATTCCGTTGTTTTAGTAGCTATTTAAAAGCCTATATATTATAAGGAGTGATTTAAAATAAGTAAGGCAATAATAAATACTTTAAGAAATAACAACGAATAACAAATAGTCCTTATTAAAGAAGAGGTCTAGAAAAAGTCTATATACTTAAAGGTAAAATAGCCTTTAGTCTATATATAGCTAAAAATAAAAGGAAGCCTTAAGGAGGCTCGTGCTACTACTACTACTACTACTACTACTACTACTACTACTATTACTATTCCTACTATTATTACTACTACTACTATTACTACTATATTAAGGAATAAATATAATATGCTCCCTTAAGTTAAGCCTATTACGGAATCTTAATAGCCACGCCCGGACTCCTTACTTTACTCTTAAGGAAGTCTTATAAAACCCCGCGATAAGAACGCTTAAAGCACGTACTATAAAGGCTCGCTTAAGGAGATATAACGAATATTACCGGTTAAACCCCGCTAAGGTCTTTAAGATACTACTATAAAAGGTTAAGAGCCTACTTAACTATAGTTTATAATATCTAACTATAGTTTACGATATCTTTAACTATATAAAATACTATAGAAACTATTAATCGGATTCCGCCGGTATCTTTAAGGGATATCTAAGGATTTCCGCGGGATATCTTAATTATAGTTCGACCCGTTTTTAACTATAAAAGCACCTTAAAAGATATAAAATAAACCTTATCGCGATTTTTAAGGGATATATAAGGATATTTAAAGGATTTCCCCGGCTATAGTTTATAGTATTTTTAACTAAGCTTATACTTAGTTTATTAAGCGATTTTATAAGGATATTTATAGTTTATCTATATACTATAAATAGTATAGTTAAAGACCCTTAAAATTAGCTTAAAGAACTAAGTATAAAGTAGCTCGCTATACCTTTAAGAATAAATAAGCTTTTTACTATTTTTAAACCCTTATATATATTTACGTATAGTAATTAGTTTATTATACTAGCTTAACTAGTAGTAATTAGGTTATAGTACCGGCCTGAACTAGCGGTAATTAGTCCGTAATACCGGCCCCGACTAGCGGTAATTAGTCCGCGCTTTATCCCCTTATCCTTATACTATAAGGCATAATAAATAATAGTAATTCCTACCTATCTAAACGGAAATCCTTTAAATATCCGCTAAGCTAAGAGCGACTATATCGTACGATTAAGTACTTATCCTATAAGAAGTTAAATACTAAACGATATTTTCTTTAATAAGAAGCTCTTATTAGCTTTTAAGTCTAACCTTAATAATAAGCACCTCTTTTTTAACGCGCTTATAATAAAACTTTAAGATAGGTAGGCTATAAGAGCGAAAAAGGCCGCGGCTTACTAAGTATACTAGTTTAATAATCTCCTTTACCCTTTTTTAAGGTACTATACCGCAATAGCCTATAAAGCTAAATAAGATATAAAACGAGTACCGCTTAGCTAAGCTAAGACTATTACTTACTAAAAGGCAATCCGCTTTTAAAATACTAATAAAGGATAGACTATAAAACGATAAAACCTATATAACTAAGTAAATTAAATTTAGTATTATTTATATAAATCGATTATCCTTTAAATAAAAAAAGTAAGGATAAGCTAACCTTAAAACTATCTAGCTCCCCGCTTACTAAATACCCTTTAAATTAAGCTTATAATAAAGTTACTCTTTCCTTAGGATAATAAGCTTAGCGGATATTTTTACCGCGTACTGCTAATAAAGTTTAGCTTAAGGGCCTTAACCGGAAATCCGCCTTAAAGAATACTTAGTAGTTTCTTAGTTTAGTATTACCGTTTAGCTTTATCCGCTATAGCCGCGCTAATTAAGGTATTTTTAAGACTCTTAATTAATAAAAATAAGCTTTTTATACTAAGGGCCTTATAGCATACCGAATTCCGAGACGTATATAAGACGGAAGGTTAAGCGCTTAGTAAGAGTATTAAGACTAAGACCTTAATAATAAGCAATAAGGATATAGTAAGCGATACTTTTAGCGGGCTAAACCTATTTATACTAAGCGTATAGATACTAAAACTAAGTATAGCCTTAAGCCCCTTAATAAGAATAATAGTAATATTAAACGAATAATTCCTTAATCTCTTTTAAGTATTAAGAAAAGAAAACGCGCTTATTAAGCCTTAAGAAAAACCTTAACTATAAGCTAAGAATATAAAAAGATTTAACTTATTAAGACTTTTAAAAGCATCTTATAATAAAGTTTAAGAAGATAATAAGGCTAGTACGTTTTAAGGAGTAGACCGTTTTATTAACTTTATCCGCTAAAACGCTAGTAAAAGCAAGGCCTATACGGACGAATTAGCTATTTAATTGCCCTTCTTCCTTTAAGGAAGTATAGTAAAATAGTATTTTAAGGACCTCTTAAAACTATAATAAGAAAAACTTAGTAAGCTTAGTATTAAACTAAGCGAATAAATCTCCGCCTTATAAAAATA
>JAPEBW010001364.1:0-25473 GCA_027405785.1 Ophiocordyceps robertsii | reverse complement strand
TCCTCTTTATAGTTTAATAAAGAACGACCTTAAAACGAAACCCTTAAATAATTTAAATACGGCAATACTTAACGATAATTATATAGGGAATAGTAATAATAAGGATAATAAAGCTTCTTATATAAATATAAATATCGCATTAATAAATATCGTAACGAAAAACGATAAGACGACTAGTACGACTAAAGATAAAGTAACTACGACTAGTATAATATAAGTAAAAACGAAGCTAAACCTTAGTAAAAAAACTAAAAGCTTAAGAAATAATTATAAAGCTACTTATAATTTATTAAACGAAAATCTATAAAATACCTTAAAGAATATTAAGCAGCAATATTTAAAGTAAAAAGATAAGATTAAGAAGAAACGGAATAAAAAAAAGATTAAGAATAAGATACGTAAAAATAGCTCGTAGTATTCGGAAGGTACTATTAGTTTAAAATACCTTAAAGAGCGAATATAGTATATAAAACGTTCGGAAGGTACTATTAACTTAAAATACCTTAAGGATCGTTATTTAAAAATACTTAGAAATATACTAAAGAGATATTTCGATATATTTACGCTACTACTTAAAGATAAGCTGCCGCTATAAAGTAGTTAAGATTACGAAATTAAGTTAAAAAAAGGCTTTAAGCCTAGATTCTATAAAATATATAACTTAAATAAGAAGTATTTAAAGTTATTAAAAGAATATATTAATAAAAACTTATAAAAAGGTTATATTAAAGAGTTTAAATTAAAATATAGAGCTCCTATACTATTTGCTTTAAAGAATAGTAAAGATAAAGAGAAAACCTAACTTTATATCGATTTTAAAGAGATAAATAACGATATAATAAAGGACCGGACTCCGTTACCTTTTATAAGCGAAATAAGAAATAGATTAGCTAATAAGCAGTAGTATATTAAGGTTAACCTTAAATCTACTTATAGCTAAATACGCATTAAAGAAGGAGATAAATTTAAAATAGCCTTTAAAACGTAATACGGACTTTATAAATTTTAAGTTATGCTTTTAAGATTAACTAATATACTAGTAACTTTTTAAAAGAGAATTAATAGTATATTAAACCCTTATTTAAACCGATTTTATACGGCTTATTTAGATAATATTATTATATACTTTAATGCGCTAAAGCAACGGGGCAGAACAGTTTGTTAAGGAGGCCGCGCGGCTCCGGCTCGAACTAGCTACGCTAAGGGGGAAATACACACGTTTCTTCTATAAGTATAAAGACAGCACGATCGACCTTATATAGGCTATAACGGAAACGGCCGTATAGTTTATTAGCTTAGACTTAGACCTTATAAGGTCTAACTATATTCCGTAGGTAGTCTCGTTCGAGATAAGTTTTAAGCTAAAGGAGGTATTAGCAACGCTAAAGTAAAAAGAGGTAAAGAAAAAGAGGGTAAAGGCGGAAACCCTATCCCGGCTTAGGATATAATAGCCTACGCTCTATAGCCCGTAGGAGATCGATATAGAAATAGATAGCTTATATAACGATCTTAATAAAATTGCCTGCGCGATAGTCCCGCACTAAAAGCAGGCGATCTTAAGGGGCAACGTATAGTTTACCCCGGAGGCGGCCTAGGCTACCTAAGTTGCGAAAAGGGCCCGGAGATACTATAAGGGATATAGGACTTAGGTAAACTAAGAAGCGCTATAAGAAGCGGCTACGGCCTAAAAGCGAGCTATGCATAACGTAAGATAGGAACACTAAAAAGACTTCCTTAAGAAGATTAGCGCTAATAATACTAAGCTATAGAACGTTAAACGATAAGCGCGTTTATATAGTAAGCTACCTTTAGACTTAGCGTACTTACTACTATTAACTAGTAAGGGCTATAAATACTAACTAACCCTTAACTTTAAAGAGAAAGCTTAACTTTTAGCGGAGCGCTTCTTTTTAGCTAAAGCCGCGACGCTTTTAAGACCTCCTTAGCGCGCGGCTAAGAAGGAGCTTACTATAAAATAGCGTATTAACCTTACGGATATATCCTAAGCGATAGGTAAAATAGCGAGTTAAAAAGCGGTAAGCTTAGATAAAGTCCCCTTTAGCTTCCTTAAGCTTTATAGCCTAGCGCTTTTAGCCTAACTAGCGACAATCTTTACGGCCTATATAGAGATATCGCACTTTCTAACTTAGTTCCGGTCCGCGAACGTAGTAGTGCTAAGAAAACTAAGGAAGAAACTTAGGGTATACCGTACTGCTAGGGGGTAAAGACCTATTTCCCTTTTACCGATAATAAGTAAGATCTTAAAGTAGATCTTAGTCTAAAGACTCGCGACCGCGGCGGAAGTAAACGGGGTCTTGCTTAAAAGATAGTTTAAGAATAAAAAGGAGAGGTCTATAAAGGCGGCAATACTCTAAGTAACGGAACTAATATATATAATATAAGCTAGAAAAGGGATCGTATCGTTCTTTTAACTTAATATTAAAGGGGCCTTTAATATAGTTAACTATAAAAAACTCTTAAGGGAACTTACCCTCCGGGGCTACCTTAAGTAGTTTACGAGGCTAGCCCGTAGCTTTATAAATAAGCGCTACTTTACCCTCTATTTCGATAAAAGAAAGGCTATACCGGTCCGAATTACTACTAAGGTCCTTTAAAGCTCGCCGCTATCCCCGATCCTATTCCTTTACTATATAATACCCCTTTATAAAAGATTAAAAAAGCTAAAGGGAGTTTATATTATCGGTTTCGCTAACAATATAAATATCCTTAGCGTAGGCCTTAAAGAGGGATCGATAATAGCGCGGCTTAAGGCGGCTTAAGAGGTATACGCTATATAGGTAAAGGAGTTCGCGGTAAACTTTAAACCTTTAAAGAGCGAGCTTATTTACTTTATAAGAAGATATAAGGCGATTATAACCTTTATTCGCCTTAAGGCCGCTATAGTAGTGCTAGTCTAAGACGCTAGGCTCTTAAAGGTATAGGTAGACTATAAGCTTAAGTAGAAAGTATACCTTAATAAGCTACGCGCTAAGCTAAAAAGGCAGAACCTAGCCCTTATAAAGCTTATAGCGTCTATATAAGGATATACCTTACTTAAGGCCTAGGAAGTCTATAGTAAAGTTATTTAGTCCTTTATATTATATGCTATAGTTACGTTTTATAAGATAACCTTAGTAAATAGAAGGCCCCGCGGGATAGCCGCAAAGTTAGCGCAGGATTAAACCGCTTACTTTTAAATAGTCGCGGGGGCTTACTAAGCTACCTTAGTCTACTAGCTTAAAGCCGAAACCTAGGTCCCGCTAATTAACCTTTACTTAAACTAAAGAATAGCTAATACCCTTAAGAGGCTAAAGGACTTTAAAATCCTAGACTAAATCTAACGCGCGTTTATATTAGTAGTAAGACTACTTTAGCAACGTAAACGATAGCTAGGGCGGCCTACGCCCTTAAGGCCACCGCTTATAAAGGTATTAAGGGGGGTATAGTCCTAAGTCGGGTCTAGCGAGCTTTAAGAGAAAAAAAGAATAAAGGAAATCCTCTTTAAGGAATAGGCTAAGCGGTAGAGCTTAAGGGAGGAACTTATTAGATAGCGCCGGACTACGCTTTATCCCGTAAACCTACCGCCTTAGTTTAATAAGGCTATAGCGCTTAACCGGCACAGGGCGCTGCTTAAGTACTTAAGCTTTACGATTACCTAGATATAAACTAAAATAATAGGCTTTAAAGACTTTTTATTCCGCCGCAATATACTTAAAGTAGTATCGCCCCTTTATAACTACGGGCAATAATAAGATACTATTTATTACGCGATAATAAGCTATAAGCTTATTAATAAGGTAAGGGGGACGCTATTATAGCGACTTCGTAATGCGGGCGAGGTATAAGCAAAGCTTTAAAAATAAGAGATAGCAGCTATACTAATAAGATAGTTCTTAAGCTTAAAGCGCTTACGATAATTTAATTTAGTAATATAACTATATTAAGGGGAAGATAAGGCATATATAGCGGCTTTAGCTATACTTTAGTTAAAAGGGGATATATATTAATTAAATCGCCCCCTTAGCTTAGCTTAAGGGAATAACTTATTAATATAATAAAACGCTATAAAGCACTAAAACGCTAAAAACTTCCCCTCTTTAAGACCTCTATTTAGCTTATAAGGCCCTTATTAAACCTACCTTAAGCTAGTGCCTTAGCTAGCTTCCCCCTTTAGTTCCCCCCCCCTTTTAATACTAGTCCTTTACCTTAGCTAAAGTCTAAGCTCGTTATTATCGTGCCCGGTGCCGCGTTAAGCGCGACTAAGAGCGATAGCGGACTTCCCCGTTTAAGGAGTGCTATAAGAACGCCCCGCCTAGCTATAACTATAGGTTAAAGTAACGGGCGCCCTCCCCCTCCCGCGCCTATAATAACTTAAGGTCGCGGCGGGAGTAAAAGTAAAAGACGTCGTCTTACTAGCAGCCCGCTAAGGCGTCGGCTTTAAGGCCTATAAGGTTCTTAATACTAGCATTAAAGGCGGCATAAGGCTAAGCCGGGTAAGGCGACTTAAATAATACTTAGTCGACTAAGCGGTATTAAGTATCGTAAGAAAATTAAAGGGGAGAGACCCGGCCTTATTATAAGTAAAAAACTAAAAGTACTTAAGGTTTAAGCTAAGGTCTTTAATATCCCCCTCCTTATTAGCTAAGTTAAAAATAGGGGCGGCGTAGGCACGCTTTAAGGCGTTAGCCGCGGGGCTGCTAGCCTTAGAGGCACTACTATTAAAAAGGCTATAAACCCGTTTTAGCGTAGCTAGGGCGACGTCGCGGCCTGTAAATAGGCTAAGGGTAGGCGAGGCAAGGAGCGAAGTAAGGTCGTCGTTATAGTCGCTATCGCTACCGCTCTTAAGGTCGGAAACGATAAGGACGGTATTAAAACCGGGTAAGGGGCTAACCTCGTCTTTAAGGACCTTAGTTTCGGTCTTAGCTTTATTATTATTGCTATTATCGTTATCCTAGTCCTCCCCTTCCTTTAGCTTATTATTATTAATATTAAGCTTAGGCTCCTTTAAGTTAGACTTATTAGTCTTAATAGCCTTTCCCTTACCTTTACCTTTAAGTACCCCCTTATACTTAAGCTTATAGGTAAAGGCGGCGCGCTTTTAAGCGTAGGCCTTAGCGAGAACCTTAGCTTAGGCTTTCTTCTTAGCTTTAGCCTTAGCTTTAAAGTCCTTTAAAACGATAAGAACCTTAAAAGATAGGGGCTTAAGCGGGATAAAAGCGGCGCGGGCACGTATAAGGTTTAAGTTAAGTAAAAGACCCTTAAGGGCGATATCCCGGCCCTTATAGCCGCTAGAGCTAAGGTAATCGGCTACTATAAATAGCGCGTTCTTTATACTCTTTAAGTTCCGGGCTATAGCGTAAACGGTTTAGTAGATAACTATAACGGTGCCGTTAACTTTATTAGCGAGCTTAGCGTTAGCCTTATAAGCCGTATACGCGTTGTTAATAAAGCGGCTAAAGGTAAAGGCGAGTAGCTTAATATTTTTATTAAGGGAAGCTAGACTAAGGGGAGCACTAAACGCGAGAGCCCGTGCTATAGTAAAGCCGGCATACTATTAAAGCTCTATCGCCGCGGAGGCGAGCTTTATATATATAAAGCGCTTAATAAGCCGGCCGGATTTATACGACTCCTTTTAAGCGGTATAAAGCTTACGGGCCGTATCTTCGCTTATAGTAATAAGTTATAAAGAAGATTAGCTAAGGTATATAGATAGGTTTAATATAAGGCTACTTACTTAAAAATAAGAACGGTTGCTTAAGGAGTATATAATATACGCTTTTATAAAGATAGCTAAAAAAGGATTAGCTACGCGGACTATATACGCCTTTATAGCGGATATAACTTAGATATATATAAGCTTAGTTTTAATAGCCTTAAAAAACCGTAAGCATATTATTACTTAATAAATAGCCTATATATATATAATAAGGAATTTTACGCTTAGTACTATAACGGGCTTAGGCCTTTTTATCCTCGGTATCTTTACTTAGTAGCTTAAGGAGTAGACCTATATTAAGGTTAGAAAAAGTAACTTTCTTTTTCGGTATAATAGCGATAAAGAAGACGAAAGCGACGATAGCGGAATAACGGTTATATAAAAAGGGCGGGGCGGTAAAAAAGCGGTAAGCTTATAAAAAAGATAAGCGCGTTTACGGTAAAAAAAAGAGGAGTATAAGCATATATACGCGGTACGTAAGAGGCTTTATCTTTAAAGCTAAGCGTAAGATTAGTAACTAAGCGGCGCGAATAAATAACGGTCTTAATTAAGAATATACGCGCATGGCGGGGCGCTAAATTCCTATTAGCGGGGACCGCGATAGACTTACTATTTAAGGTCGCGCCGCCCGCGGGAGGGGCGCGGGTTAAAATCCCGTTTACCCCTCCCGCCCCTATATTAAGAGGGTAAATAAGGGGGATAAGAGAGGGTCTACTGCCTATACCCTAAGCTTAAAGCGTAATACTCTAGACCGCGGGCCGCTTAAGTTAAAGGCGGCCCCGGCCTCGCTAGGCCGCGTCGAACTACTTAGCAAGCGGGATATACTCGCGGCGGAAAACATACTCCCTTTTCCTTATATAAAGTTATAAGACCTTATATAAGGCGGACTAAGCGCGAATAAAAGGAGGTTTTACCCTAAGCACTCCGGTTTTTCCCTTTTATTTATAAACATCGAATTTTTAAAAACTTAAATTAAGTCCTTAGCATAAACTTAATAATAATAATAATAATACGCTAAAGCAATACTATAAAGAAGTTAATATAGTGCTAAAAGCGTTAAGAGAAGCTAGCTTATATATCTTACTATTACGGGCTATACCGTGGGAAGAGCTATAGTTATACTATAGCGAACGACCTAAAGTCGGGCTAACGTATAGCCGAAGTCGTATAGGACTTTACCCGAACTTAGCCCGAGTTTAACCCGAACTTAACCCGAGCACGGGCTACTTAAGCGACCCTTATAAAGTACGAAGCTATATAGCCTATATAGAGATTTCCCCCTTCCCTCTTTAGCTTTAGATAAACAATTATTCGGCTACGTGCTACTAAGCTAAGTATATATAGGCCCTTAATATATCTAAAGCTCCTTTTAGATAAGGTTATATAACTTAAGAAGAGACTCGCTAACTATAATATAGCGCGAGTAAGAAGCCTACCCGGCATAAAGGGGCCGTGCTTATAGGGCTTAGGAGGGAGGGCTAAGAGAGGCCGATATCTAAATAAGGGTTAAATAAGCGATCCTCTTACTATAAGCAAGGGCCGTTAAAACGAGCCACTAGGTTTAAGCAAGCTAGCAGTAGATTTAATAGCTAATAAGCTAGTTCGGGGCCTTAATATAAAAGCTAAAGGAGACGGTAAGAATATATATATAAAGAGGGGCCGGCTTACTAATCGGTAGTTTAATGCTACCTTACGATGCGATAGCGGGGGCCGCAATACCCGCAATAAAGAAAGAAGTAACGAAAAAGAAGGACTAGCGGAAGCCACTCTTAGCGCTAAGGAAATTTAACGGCTAGCGGCGCTACTTTACGCCTTAAGCATAATATATACGAGAAAAGTATAAGATTAACTAAGACTTCTTCTCGAGCTTAAGGGAGGTTTTCTACTTAATCTATAACTACTTAAATACGGGGCTATAGCAGATTATAGCGACTTACTATAGCACCGGCGCGGATTAAGGCTACGACTAGTAGGAGTTCCTTAAGTACCTCGATTCGATCTACCTTAACGTCGATATCTAATCGCGGGCGGCGGCGGCTATCCGCACGATTAAATAAGGAGAGAACTAAACGTTCGCGGCGTTCCTCCTTAAGTTTAAGTAAAGACTTTTCGAGGCGGGAGGGGGGTCGTAGCTATGCGATATATAGATCGTATTCCTAAAAGGCGCCTTAGGCCTTCGCTTTAAGGAGGCGCTTATAACGGTTAACCTCTTAACCTTAAGCTTCTTAGCGTATATTAATCGGGTAGCGTAGATCGCGGTAAAGCTAAAAAGGGTTTAGTAAACTAAGTAGCCGTTCTAAGGCCGGAAGAAGGTAATAAGGGGGGGGACTTAAAACCGAAAAGACTTAAAGGGCGATACCTTAATAAGTAGAATTAACGCCATAACCTAGCCGGGAGGAGGATAAAGCCGGCCCGATATATAAAGGTATTTCGCTTACGGGATAACGGGGCATATCGCCCGCTTCTGCAAAAAGAAGAAAGAAGGAACCTTATAGGTAGCCGCGACTACGACCGGAGAGGTAACTAAAGTAGATTCCGATTTAGGAAAAGAGGAACCTTAGCATAAAGTCGGGCGCTAAAAAAGAAGGAGAAATAGTAAGCGGCTTAAAGGTTAATAAGGAAGCACCTTATACTAGACTTAGTACTGCTTAAGGTTAGTATTAATAAGAAGAAGGGGCTTAATATACTTATAAATATAGGCTATAACTACTATGCTATAGTAAGTAAGGGGGTAGCGATAAGGCTACGGATACCCTTCGCGGATAAGACGAGGAGGCTACTATAGCCTTTCTTAAAGGACGTACCGACGCTTTAAATAAAGGGGATTATAGCGTTCGAGATAGAGATTAACGGGCACTTAAAATAGATATTCGCCTATATAGTACCGGAGTTAAGCTATGATATATTCTTAAGGAGACCGTAGATAAAGAAAAACGAGGTAGTTTACGACGCCGGGGGGGATCGGATCCGGTATAGAAAAGCGGGGATTTAAATCGGCCTTTAAGGATTAAAAGAAGCCGCGAAGATTGCGAATATCTAAGAGGTAAAGCTAATAAGCGCCTCTATCTTCGCGGCGGAGTGCTAATAGGAAAGGGCTTAAAGGGATAGCTAGGGGCAACGATAAGCGCTTAACGTAAAGGCGGTTATAATAAAGGACGTAAAGAGAGCCCTTTAGCTAAAGACGCTAGTTAACCTGGCGGACTATATCCCGGCTTAAGCACTATAAGCTTATTTAGACCTTTTTATACCTATAAAGGCACTTAAGCAACCCCCGTTCCGATTAAGCGTAGACTATAAGATCTATCTTACTTTAGATAAGGACGGTAAGGAACCGCTACTACTATAAGGGCCCCTTTACGATATATCGAAGGAAGAACTCCTTATCCTTTAAAAGACCTTAAACAAGCTACTAAAGGCAAACCTTATCCGCTTAAGTAGTTCGTTAGCCGCGGCACCGGTATTATTTATAAAGAAGGCCGATAGCTAACTACGCTTTTACTATAACTACTAAGCCTTAAATATAATTATAAAGAGGGACTAGTATACGCTACTATTAATTATAAAAACGCTTAAGATACTAGCGAAGGCATATTAGTTTACGAAACTTAACGTTATTATAGCGTTTTATAAGATTAAAATCGCAAAGGGCTACGAGTTTAAGACGGCCTTTTAAACGAGGTTCGGACTATTTAAATAATAAGTATACCTATTTAGCCTTATAAGAACGCCGGCCACCTTTTAGCGCTATATTAACTAAGTGCTAAAGGACTACCTCTACGAGTTCGTTATAGCGTATATAGACGATATTTTAATCTACTTATCGGGGTCGCTCCGCGATTACTAAGAGAAGGTAGCGAAGGTGCTTAGAAAATTATAAGAGGTAGGCCTTATACTAAACCCACGGAAATACGACTTTATAACGAAAGAAGTAAAGTACTTAGGTTTTATTATATAAGCTAGGGGTAGGGTTTAGTATAACCCAGAAAAGATCTAAGCTATCTAAACGTAGTAAGCGCTAAAGAACGTAAGGGGCGTTTAAAGCTTCCTTAGGTTTATAAATTACTATTATGCCTTTATCCCGCTTTATACTAAGGCCTCGCGGTGCTTAAACGGCCTCTATAAAAAGAACGCGACGTTCTTATAAACTAATAAGCACTAAGCCGCGTTTAAGTTTATCCGAGAAGCATTCTATAACGCGCTAATACTATAGCTATACGACCTTAAGAGGGAAACGTACTTAAAAGCAGACTACTCCGGATATATAATAAGCGGCGTGCTAATATAAGTAAGACCGGACGGGATATATTACTTAATAAGGTTCTTCTTAAAACGACTTAATATAGCGGAGTATAACTACCCGATTTACGATAAGGAATTGCTCGCGATTATATAATACTTAGACTTTTAAGGGGTAAAGTTACGTAATACGCTAGTATTTATAGTGCTAATAGATTATAGGAATTTAAAGTACTTTATAATAAAGAGGAAGTTAAACGAGAGGTAAAGTAAATAGGCGATAAAGCTCGCCTTATATAACTTTATATTAAAATACCGCTTAAGGAGGTTAGCAGTAATACTTAACGCGCTTTCGCGCCGCGATTAAGATAAGCTAAAAAGGGCATCTAACGAGAAGGAAATAAGACGCGTAGTATAGATAATCCCGGATAGCGCGCGATTAATAGGACGTCGGGTCCCCCTTAGCGGCGAGCACGCGAACCTCCCGCGACGATTAGCATAGGAAGAGCGCACTATCGCGATAATGCGAGAGGGGGATAAGAACGCGGGGTTAATCGCTTACATAAGTAAGGCGGACGACCCTATACCTCGGGATAAAGGTAGGGCGAACGAGGGCGGAGTTTAGCTAAAACTCGACCCGAACTTAGGCTAAGACGCGCTTAAGGAATAAGCATAACCGGCCCGCGTATTCGACGAGTAGGAGATATAAGAATAGTAAATAGCGATACTATAAAAGGATAAGGAGTACTAAGCGGTATTCCGGGTAATATAAAACGGTAACCGGTCGCTCGCCTTAAAATAGCAATTAAAGGTTTAAGTAAGTAAGTATATAATTAACGTAAGGGGGCGCCTTCGCTTTTAAGACCGACTTTAAGTGCTAAGTAAGGCTTAATACCTTAAGGAGGGGGAGGATAAAGAGCTAAATAAGCTTTAAGTATTAATCGCTTAGCGGATATATAACTTAATAGCGGTAGGATACCTAAGGCGTAAGGGGACGCTCGCGATATTAGCTTAAGAGTTCTTTTAGCCGGGCTAGTTATTAATAGTGCGCTAGCTCGTTATAAACTACGGGCTATGCGGTAAAGGGTATATTTAAAGGTAACTTTAAAAGGGGCTCCTCCGACTATTACCGCCCTTTATATAGCTATTCGTATACTTAACGATAGACTTTATAGTCGACTTACCGCTAATAGGGACTAAGGGCTCTTAAAACCTTTAGGTAATAATAGACCGGCTAATAAAGGCGATAACTTTAAAAGCAATGCTAACGATAGGAGTAGTAGTATACGCTATTAAGTTCTTATAGTCCTACTTCCGCTTTTATAAGATACTAAAATCTATTATCTTAAATCGAGGGACGAACTAAATAGGGTAATTCTAAAAGGAATTCTACCGATAAACCGGGGTCTAAAGGAAACTAAGTTTAGCCTACTACCCGCAGACCGATAAGGCGATAAAACGCGCGAACTAAGAGGTATAAGCATACCTCCGCGTATACGTTTGCTATAAGCAAGACGACTAAGGAGTATAGCTACCTTATGCTTAAGCGGCGCTTAATAACCGGGTAGTATCGATAATAGGTATAAGCCCCTTCTTCGCTACGTATAGGTATAATATTAAGCCGATTTAGATCGTATAGGAGGAGGGACCGCTTATGCTAAATACGGAGAGCGTATATAGCCTCGTATAAAGGATAAAGGAAGTCGCTAACTTCCTTTAAACGGCGATCGCCGCGTTATAAGTAAGGCAAGAGGAGATAGCAAACCGGTCTTATATGCTAGTAAAAAGACTTAAGGTAAGCGATAAGGTATAGCTAGATATAAGGAAGTATACTATAGATAGGCCCTACTAAAAGCTTAACTAGCTATATTAAAAGTATACTATAATAAAGGTAGTTAGCCTATATACGGTAAAACTTAATATATTAAGGAGGGTATATAAGAGGCTATATATAGAGTTCCTCCGCCGCGTAGCGGATAACCCCTTACTTAGCTAGGTAGTTAACGACTACTAGCTACTACTAGTAATTAAGGAAGATAACAAACTAAAGTACGTTATAGAGAAGATTAAGTAAGCCCGGTAAAGATAGATTAAAAGGGGGAGATAGCGCTAAGTCTTAGTAAAGTAGTATAGGTACGCTAACTTAATATAGTAGCTAATTAGCGACTTTTAAGATATAATCGCTTTAAAGGAATTTAAGGGACGGTATAGCAACGCAATAAAGAACGATAAAGGCGAGGTAAAAGGACGATAGTAAGCCGAGCTAGGTAGTAAGGGATAAGACAAGGGAAGTAGCGGAGAAAAGGAGGAGAACTAAGAAAAACGAGAAGGAGTTTCGGGCTATGCTTAGTAAACATTAAGACGATTTTAAACGATAAGTATAAGGAAGATACGCTATAGACGCGCACTAAGCGTAGATAACGATAAGATAGATAAGGGACACGATAGGATATAATAAGATACGGAGCGGATATAAACGGGATATATAAAGAACTACGACTTAATTAAAGCAAACTACCTACTACCCGCTAATACTAATAAATTAACCTTAAACGTTAAGGTATATTTAGGCCTAGCGCGCCGTAGTAGTAGCACGAGCTAACTCCGTATATTATAGTAATCGTTAATAACGTCCCTTTAGCTAGTATCTATTAAGGATCGGAGAATATATATATAGGTTAGTGCGGCAATCCTTAAACGTCCTTTAAGATATATAATCTTAAAGCGCGTTTACGGCGGCGACTATATCGCTAGTGCACTAATATTGCGTTAGCGTCGTGTCCTATATAGTCTAAGAACGGGGACGTATAGGCAAATAGCGTAATCCGGCGCGGGCGTAGGCGAAATAATTACGGGCACGGGGCGAGGCTTAATTCTAGCAAGCCCTATACTAAGTATCCGCGTTAAGAGATACTATATATCCGATATATATAAGGTAGGGGGGGCGCTATATAGTAGTGCTACGTATCGCGCTCCGCTTACTAAGCGACGACGGCGGGCGCGAAGACTAACGTAAAGGCGGCAGCGTGTAGTCGCCGGGCGTGCTAGGAGGCGCCGGATAGGTAGATACCTACGATATAGCGGGAGATAGGGCCTAGGGGGACGCAGTAGATATATTAAGGCGCGGCGCGGCGAAGCTATTATAAGAGGGGGCGCGCGCGTAGGTAGATTAGTAATTAAAGAGGGAAAAGAAAGAAGAGAGGGAGAGGGAGAGAGGAAGAGTATTTATACTTAAGGACCGTAAGCGGCGGGCAGGAAAGATATGCTTTAAGCACTAATATTAGCAGTAAGCGGGGGAGATACGTTATACCGCCTTAGCGCTATTAAAGACGACGTAGCGGCGCGAATAGGCAAGCGTATAACGTATCTAACGCCCTAACGTAACGTTATTTAAGGAGGCGTAGGCGTATAATTATAAGCACAATAAGGACAACTACGACGATTAACGCTAAGTGCGGAGCAGGGGGGGGCGGGGCGCCGATATTATATACCCCGGTACGCGATAGCTTAAGAGGGGGATAGTATTACGGGCTATACTATAGGAAGAGCTATAGTTATACTATAGCGAACGACTTAAAGTCGGGCTAACGTATAGCCGAAGTCGTATAGGACTTTACCCGAACTTAGCCCGAGTTCGACCCGAACTTAACTTAAGCACGGGCTACTTAAGCGACCCCTATAAAGTATAAAGCTACGTAGCTTAGATAGAGATTTCCCCCTTCCCTTTTTAGCTTTAAATAAACAATTATTCGGCTACGTGCTACTAAGCTAAGTATATGCAGGCCCTTAATACTTACTAAAGAAATATAGCTTTTATATATAAGAAATAGAATTCTTTAAGTATATAATTACTTTTTTTTATATAAGGATAGACTTATAAAAGATTTCTATAATTTAAGATTAGCTAATTCCTATAAATATTAAGGAAATCTAAAGCTTTATAGAATATATAAATTATTATAGGAAGTTTATATTAGACTTTTTTAAGATAATTATATTAATATTGTTAGTATTAAAAAAAAGCTAAACGGACCCTTTTAAGTAAAACTTAAAAGCAGACGAAGCTTTTAAAAAAATTAAAGGATTACTTATTAAAGAACCTATATTAAATACCTATAATATAAAGAAGCTATTAAAATTAAAAATAGAGACTTTTAATTTTGCATTAAGCGCGTAGCTAAGCTAATATAATAAAAACAATATTCTTAAACTTATAGCGTTTTACTTAAAAAAGCTAGTAAGGGTAGAGATTTATTACTTAATCTATAATAAAGAATTCTTAGCTATTATATACGCTTTTAATAAATTTCGGTATTATATTTTAAGGAATAAATATAAACTTAAGGTTTATATAGATTATAAGAATATTAATTATTTTATTATAACGTAGTAGTTAAATGCTAGGTAAATAAGATAGGCTAAATTCCTTTTAGAATTTAACTATAAGATTATTTATAAGAAAGGTTTTTAGAATAACTAAGCTAATGCAATTAGCTAATAACTAAACCTTAACGATAAAAAAGAGCCTTATAAAGAGACCTTATTATTTCTAAATAATAATAGTAATTTAGAGTTAAAGACGTTATATATACTATTTAATATATAAGGAGATCTTACTACTTTAAAATTACTTAAGACTTTTTATAAGAACTTAGATAAGAAAAGATATAAGAATCTTAAGTAAGAGGGAAAAATAGTGTTTTATAAAAATAAGCTATTCCTTACCCTAAAGACTAAAAAAACAGTTATAATAGATTTTTATTTACACCCTTTATATAGATATTAAGGTATTACGAAAACGTATAATAGGATTAAAAACTATTATAATACCTATAACCTTTATAAGAAAATCTAAGGAGTTATTAAGTTATATAAAGTATATAATAAAAGCAAGGCTATATAATATAAGCCTTATAGTAACTTAATTCCTTTAAAAGTTCCTTTAAGACCTTAAGACTTTATAGCCTTAAACTTTATTATAAAACTACTAAAGTTTATAGATCTTATAACTAATATAAAATACGATTCTATTTTAGTTATAGTTAATCGTCTTATAAAGTATAGCTATTTTATTTTCATATATAAAGCTATAAACATAGAAAAGTTATCTTATACTTTTATAAGATATATTATAGCTAATAAAAGACTTCCGATTTCGATTATTTCGGATAAGGATCGGAAATTTATTTTCAATTTCTAGCAAGGTTTAACGTAAGCCTTAAGTATAAAGTATAAATTATCTACTACTTTTCACCTTATTATAAACGGAATAATAAAACGGTTAAATTAAATACTTAAGTAATATTTTAAAAGCTATATAAATTATTAATAAGATAATTAGCTTTTTAAATTGCTTATAGTATAGTTAGCGTATAATACCTTTTATTCTAAGCTTATTAAGAATACTTTAGCATTCGCGAATTATAGCTTTACTCTTAAAGTATATAGGTCTTTTTTACTTAAAGAAGTTATAGCTAAAAAAGCTATATTAAACTCCGAGTAGTTAATTAGCTTATACGGATTTTTAAAATCAGAATTAAAATATATTGCTAAGAAGATATCGTATTATTACGATAAGAAATAGTCTTTAAAACCTTCTTTATTTAAAGGCGATAAAGTATATCTTTTAATAAGGAATCTTAAGACTAATAGACTTAATAAGTCTTTAGATTATAAGAAAATAGGACTTTTTAAAGTTATAAAGAAAATAGGAAAGGTTAATTATAAGTTAGAACTTTTAACTAATTTACTTATATACCCTATTTTTTATATATCTTTATTAAAGCCGACTTTATAAGAAGCTAAGGTAGTAAAAGAGCTAGACTTAAAAAGAGTTAAAGAGAGTAAATATATAGTAAAAGCTATACTCGCTAAGAAAATAGAAAATTAAGAATACCTTTATTTAATAAAGTAAAAGGACTATCTTAATTCGGATAATACTTAAGAACCTATAAAGCACTTAAGAAATACTTTAAGAAAAGTTAAGGATTTTAATCGATAAAACCTTTAAAAGGAAGTATTAGCTTCTTTAAGCTAGGATTTCTTTATTATCTTAGATAGTAAAAGTAAAAGGAAATCTAAATAAGATTTTACTTTAAATAAGATCTATAAAGATAAAAGATTAAGATCTTTTTTAAAGAACTCTTAAAGTTACTCTCTTTAAAGTAGGATTTCTTTAAATATTATAGATTGTTTTTTAAAAGTTAAGAGAAACTTATAAGAAAAGGACGTTTATCTTTTTAAGTTTAAAAAGACCTTAAAAAGGGGAATAGATAATAAAAACCTTATTTCGTTAGTAATCCTAAGTACTAAAAGTACTAATATTTAGTAAAGTAAATACCGCTAAATATAAAAGAGTAATTAATAAAGTAAATACTACTAATTACGAGTTATAACTATTAAAGTAAATACTAGTAGTTATAAAGAAAGACGATATAGCTTAATAGTTAAAGATAGCTAGTATTAGCTATAAGCGGTATAGGTTAAATACGCTTATATTTAGCTTAAGCTAGCTTTAGCTAGTAATAGGATTTATATTAAATAAGATCGACTAATACCTTATATAATTAACCGATGCTTTATATAGAGCTAAGGTAAGAGGCCTCCTTTTAAAAGAGGATAGAATTTTATAAAAGGTTTTAAGATAAGGATATTTAGTCTTATAAGCTAGTTATAAGTAATAAAGCATATATTACTTATAACTAGTAATAAAGATAGCGTAAGCTATTTTTATTAGCTTAAGAAGTAGTTTAATAACCTTATAAGTTATATAAGGTATAAGTTATAGATTAGTATATAAAAGTATATAAAAGTATATAAAAGGAAAGCCTTTTAGTAGCCTTAAAAAGGTATAAAAGAAGGTCTTTCCTCCTTTTTCCCTTAACTTCTTTCCTTTTTTTCTTTCTTCTTTTTAGCTAGTTTTAACACGAGAAATCCGTATAATAAGATACCCTTACTTTATTCGGTTTAGTAGTTAGCACTAAGTCTTTTTCTTCCTTTCTAGCTAGTAAATTTAAATTAAATAAATTAAGCCTTACTACTTAGTATAAAAGAAATACTAAGGGTTCCGCGATAATAAAGGCTTTAAGCTAGCTTAAAAAGGTATTAATATAGCTATAAAGTAATAGCCTTAGTTATTAAGTATAACCTATAGCTTAATTATAGCCTTAATACTATAAAAATAACTACTTACTTATATTATATAAATTTACTATAATCGTCTTTTTAATCTACGCTTATTTAGCCTTACTTATCCTTAGCGAATTTTATATAAGGGGATTTATAAAGTCTTACTTTAACTAAGCTATAACTCTTATTACTAGCTATATACTATATATTATAGTAAGCTATATATAGTCTTAAATAGCCTTTTTAAGATCCTTTATACTTTATACTCTTAAGGAGATTATATATTACTTAGCTTAAGCACCTTAAGCTATAAAGTAAGTAAGAAGACTAATAATTTCCTTTATTTATTATTATTACTACTTTTTCCCTTTTTTTAAACCCCTTAGCCTTTAATTTAGCGTTAATTTACTTAGCGTTAATAAAAGCCTTAATTTTTAAGAAGTTATTAATAATAACCTTAATAAACTTTTAGAATCTATATTATTAGCGAGCTACTAAGGCTATAAGTATAAGCATAGTATTTCTTTACAAAAAAGATTATTAATATTCTTATTAACCGCCTTATTAAGTACTTAAAACTCTTTTTCTTTATTAATTAATAAGAATTCTTATTATTATTACTAATACTAACTATTAGTATTAATAAATACTTTATTAAAGCTAATATTATTATTAGCCTTAAGAATAATATAGCTAGCTAGCTAATTATTAGTAAATATTTTAGCTTATATATCGAAAGTAATACTATTACTAACTAAAAGGCCTTACTTAATAACTTAAGTCGTAAGATTAAGGAACTTCGCTAATAATATCTCCTTATTAGCCTTATTTATTATAAGCCTCTTATTATTAAGGTTATATATAGTGCTTAACGGTTCCTTTACTTTATAAAATACCCTTTAAAAAGAAGTAGCTAATAATACTTATTATTAAGTATCTTAAAGCTTTAATAGTAATAAAGAAATTTATCCTTAAGCTTTAAAATAAACGACTTAAATATAAGCTTTTTAAAGACTGCCTTATAGCTATTAAGGAGCTTATTATAGCGAGCTTTAAGCAATAGCTTAAAGAACTTTAAAGTTTATAGCTTACTTTAACGCTAATAACTAAGCTAACTTATTAAAGGAGGTATCTTTTTAAGCGGTCGCGATAGCTTTATTATATTAAGGCGCGAATTTAAGCACGATTATAATAAAAAGAATTAGCGGAGCCTTAAGCGGTAAGATATATAGCCGATAAGAATATAAGATAGTATAAGAGCAGCCCCGCACTAAATTTAAGTAAAGCATATCTTTTATTATATCTGCCTTATTTTTTTAAGACGTTATAGATCTAGGACTTAGGGTATTTCTTGCTTGATTTATCACGCCCCGGTTGCGCTGCAGTTTCGAGCCAACAATAGGTTTAAGACAGCTAGATAGGACTGGATTATTCGTACCTCCAGAGTCAATGAGTTGCGAGGTTGTGCTTAAGCCCGAATTGATTACTTCCATAGTCCCCATCATTATTCATAGTCGTTTCCAATCCGATAGCGCCATCCCAAACGGAGACTCCATCAGTGGCGTGATGTCTACTACTCCCAGCAATCCAAACAAGCGGGTTAGGCCTGCTCAAAAACGCACGAGGCACACCGCTCGCTTAAGGCTCAAGTTTGCTCTGCCTAAAAAGCGTTGCGTTCAAGGTTTCTATACACAGGCCCGTCAGTCGAAGCCCTTCTGGGCCAGGGCTGCAGGCTTCGGACCGGCCTCCTTGACTGGCTCAATACCATGGAGCGGCGCAGTCTCCAACATCGCAGCTCCCGGACCGATGCTGACCCTCCTCGCCCGCGTATCCATCAACGCTTCGCTCTCTTCGTCGGTGAAGCCTTCCGCTTCATCCTCGGCTTCATCTTTCGCATCGATTCCAGCTTGATGGAGCTTCACGCCGAGTTCTTGTTGCAAGGATTTGATGTAGGTCCCTGCACTTGCAAAACCCGCAACCCCTTGTTTGTGCGGTAGAGATGAATATGCTTTCTTTGCTTCGTCGAGGCATCGCTGAGCTGGAATGTACTTAGCTTGCCGACACCACGACTCAGCTGCTAGAATGCTCCAAGCCGCTGACTTGCGGTGACGGTTCCCCAGACCCAGTTTTCCTACACCACCTTTGGAGGCGTAGCAAACCGCGAGCCGCTCCTTGAGCAGCGCATCGCCCACTCGGCCCAGTATCTTCGATTCGAGGAGACGGAGTCCCCATCTGCCAGCATCATCGATGTTGGACCCCCCTCGTAACCGGAGAAGTTCATGCCCGAGCGTCAGGCTTCGCATCGCGCCGTACGGAGCGCTGCAGCGCGTGCCGTAAGAGTAAAAGGCTGACTCAAGCATCTGGTCAATCGTCTCGGCTCGGCTTTTGGACGTTAGGTTCTGCGGTACCAGCAGCAGACTGATGGCGGCCATCTCGTTGGCCGCGGCGTGGTATTTCCAAGCCTTGGGCTCGCTGAAGTCGGATCGCAGCAAATCGTACGTCGACTGCGCCAGCTTCCAGTCTCGCAGCATGAATGCGTAGTCGGCGAGCTTCCTCATAATGGCTTCAGCGGAGTCGGCGCGATAGAATCCCGACACATCGTAATTGTCTCTCGAATTGGCATTGCCGCCAGACGATAATCGCGATCCGCCACCGAAACCAGCCCACTTTCTTGACAGATTCATGAAGCGACCCGTGATTCCTCGGCGTCGGGAAGCCACTTGGTCGTTCCAGATAGATACCTGTCGTTCCATCAAAGGCACGACCGATTGCATGATCATTTCCCTCACGAACGTGCGAATCGCCGTAGCATCAGACTCAAAGATGTGGCGCGTGAGGTCTTCAAACTCGTCCATACTCTCGCTTCTGCGAAGCTCCGTCAGCTCCTCGGCCGCTGACATCCAGTTACTTCGTGGCAGGGGTATGCTGTCGTCGTCGGTCTCTGCACTCTGACTGCAGCGAAGACGGAGCAAATGGCAGTGTATTCCAAGATGACGCTTCATCTGCTCGAATAAAGTCATTGACCTGGTGATGTCGTCGTTTTCCTCATCATGCACGAGCACATAGTATCGGAGGTAATTGCTGTCCACCCAGGGCGGGAGCTTACTCTGGCCCTCATTGGTCTCCGTGTATAACCTCCTCAGATCCTCGATGGGGGTTTCGTTTCTTGAGCTGATGGCTATGATGCAAGCCACGGGGTGCGCAAAGGTCTCATGGGGTGTGATGGAGAACCCTGAAAGCAGACGTCGAAGGTACAAGGTGTAGTAAGGTGATGTCGTCTCGGAATCTTGGGCCTGCTTCAAAGAGTCGCGTTGGTGCGGCAGAGCCAGAAAGGACTGCTCAGCGTACGACAAGTGAAGCTCAACGACAGCTTCCACATCTGCCAATAACTTCCGATCCCTCGTTGCACTCTCTTGCGCGCCGTCCTGACTTGTTGGCGCATGTGCTTGATTCACCCCCGAGACCGCCGGGTCCGGATGCCCGATGTTCTCCCCAAACTTGGTGAAGCGAACAGAAAAGTCTTCAAAGGCTCGGCTTATTCCGTTACTATCTCGGGCGGTCACCTTGCCAGAGATAACCTCGCCGAATGGCCGTAATAGCTCCCACAGCCCGTGCCGAAACCCCTTCTCGCCCATTAGGGACTCGGTGTCTTCGGAAGCGAGTATCGACACGTGGGGGACGAAGGAGTGGAGGAGCAAATTGGCGGGCTCGCCTGGGTTGCCGGCACTGCTCGGTGATAGCGCGAGGTTGGGCGACGCATCGAAGACACCTCCGGAAAAGACTCGAGGAGGCGAGCCTCTACCAGCAGGCGACATGGGCCTCGAACCAGGGGGGGAGAGTGTCGATGCATATAGCGACGCGGCAGACGGGTTCGATCTTCGGAACGTAAGATTCGGTTCGGACTGTGACATGAGGAGCGCCTCAATAGCCGGAGTCGAGTGCGTCGACTTTGAGGGCTTCAGGGCAGCCGCGGCCGCGGGCAGCGCCTGTATCGGTTCCATTGGCGGCTCATCTTGGACGGGCAGCGGCATGAAGGCGGCTGGTGGGCGTGTCGTTTGGCGACGCAGAGAGATGTATCGGTCTCCGTGGGATTCATGTGGCGTGGAGTGGGCGATGATTGCTGGGCGAGATGGCAGCAAATGTTTGAGAGAACAACGGGACTGTGCATGTTCCGCATCAAGAAAGGCGTACGCGAATGGTTCGAGTTTGCGATTAGACGAGCAGCGTGCTGCGTCGCAATGTTCACGTCCCTGACCAGCGCCCACCCGTCTTGTCACTCGGCGGCTAGCTGTTGGTTGGTGGTTCCAGACACCACTGGACATTCACGTAACGGGGCGATAGTTGTCAAACTGGGTCCTATGTATGTACTTCGTACATGCTAGGTACCCCGGTAATAGCATTTTCGCTCACCCCCATCTCTTAGGTACTTCGTATGTAGCTCCACGACGAGCAGTCGACATATCGAGCCAAGTCGAAGAGAAGCTTCGGAACAACGCCGTAGGCATGCCATCGGATCTAGGGGACTACCTTGCCTCTCGCTACCTGGTCGCGGATGCCAAGCCATCCACCAAAAAGCGCAAGCGCAAGTACACCGCTGCGGCGGGGCTTCTCATCACCGACGATGACGACTCGACGTGGGCTCGGGCCAGCACGCAGCCATACGATGACGACGACGCCAGCCCAATGACTGTGTCCGGCACGACGGCAGAGTTTCGAAAGACCAAGAAAAGCAGCTGGAAGAGAGTAGGAGGCGGGCCAGATGCTGCGGCTGCGGCCGCGGCTTCGGCCAACGACGACGAGGCCGCGGCTGATGCCATTCTTGCTGCGGCAGCTGCGGAAACCGAGGCGGCTATGGCCGGCGAAGACGATGGCCCCGTCGTAGAAGATGGCGCTGGCGCCGTGAAAATGAGCGACGGCACACATGCCGGTTTGCAAACGGCAGCAGCAGTTTCAGCCCAGCTCAAACGACGACAATGCGAGGAACAAGATGAATTTGAGAGACACCGCAAAAGCGCCAGGGAGGATGAGACTGTCTACCGCGACGCCACCGGACGAAGAATCGACATATCCATGAGGAGAGCGGAAGCGCGGAGAGCGGCCGCCGAGGCTCAGCAGAAGGAGCTCCTGGCCAAAGAGGCCCTCAAGGGCGAGGTGCAGCTTGAGAAGGCTCGAGAACGAAAAGTGCAGCTGAGAGATGCGAGGCTCATGCCCTTTGCGAGGAATGTGGATGACGAGCAAATGAACCGAGAGCTCAAGGAACAGGACCGGTGGAATGACCCAATGACTCAATTCATGAGCGAGAAAAAGGCCGCAGCGGGCAAGGGAAAGGCGTCCAAACGGCGGCCGGTCTACACTGGCGCTGTCCACCCAAATCGGTACGGGATCAAGCCTGGATATCGATGGGATGGTGTCGACCGTGGCAACGGCTCCGAGGCAGAGCGCTTTAAGGCAATCAATAGGCGGGAGAGGAACAAAGGATTGGAGTATTCCTGGCAAATGGACGAATAGGTCTAGCGCAACACGAGATACCCGTTTTGCTTTCAATGAAGAGAAATCGAAAGGAAAACACATGCAGAAAGGAGACTGTCTCCATCCGCGACATACTGGTTCGCGATCCAGTCGTTGCCAAAGCTCAAGCTCTCTTTGTTGTTGCCTAACTGGGGTCACTGCTCTGTGCCACCACTTCCTCAAATACCAGGCGTCTCTCCGTGTCGAGATGAAGTACTCTCAGCCGTAACAAGGCGTCTCAGTAGAGAGACTGGTCCTGATACTCATGTCCCCAGGGTCATGCGTCTATATCACCCATTTGCTGGCGTGTAAACCAGCTCACTTCCGTCGTCGCAAGCGCTTGTCCGGCCCATAGTCGCACAGCTGCTTGACCAACCTGATCCATTCGCCCTTGCGCATCTGTCCGGGTCGGTCACCGACGCGGCCTTGGAAAGGCTTGATCAGATCTCCGATAGCAATACCCTCTGAGGGAATCTTTTCGAGAATCTCCCACGGCTCGATTCCCGAGGCACTCTGGGAGCCAGGGGAGGCGCCTACAGACGATGTTTTGTTAGCAAGCCCGACACAGACTAAAATTGCAGCGTCCGCCAGTATGCATACGCCAGGCTAGACCGCCATAAGAATGCTGATACAAACTCACCACCTTGGGCAGGGTTCGGGCTGCCAGCTCTCGACTCCCCCGGTGTTCCGTTCCTGCTACCGCCATGGACTTTGAGCTTCTTCCGTGGACCAACCCCGTCAGAAAGCTCGCCAGCAGTGGCTTCGCCATCGCTGCCGGGTCCGGCGCCACCGAGCTTGCGGCGGTGCGGTGCATTCGCCTGCGGGAGTGGCGTGTCCGATCGACCGCCAGTGGCAGGAGCGGCCGTCTTCTTTAACTTCTTCCGAGATGACTCATTGCCGCTAGACTCGGATAGAGTTGGTGAGCCCGCGCGCTTCAGGGACTTTCCCTTCTTCAGCAGGTCGCCCTGCTTCTGTTTGCCTTGCGCAGTGGTAGTACCCTTGGACCCTGCCGCCTTGGGCTTGTCCTTGGGCTCTGCCTGGCCATCTTTGCCTTCCCCGTCCTTCTTGTTGGCCTCTTTCTTGTCGGCATCCTTCTTGTCGTCTTCCTTTTTCGCCTCTTCATCTTCGTCGCTCGAGTCATCGTCAGACTATTTACTTGGTTAGTTTCATGATTTGCAGGGGAGGGCTGGGCCACCAACAGAGCTGCTCCAGGGGTTCTCCTCGGAGTCGTCGCTTTCGTAGATGTCTTCTCGGTCTCTCTTGATGAGGGCCTTCTTGGTCGTCTTGCCGTACTTCTGTCGCTCAAGCTCCTCTCTCAGCTGCTCCTGCAGCTCCTTGTCGACTTGCTGTTCGTTTCCGTCCCCAAAGAGGTTCGCTCCGAGCTGCTCACGGCGGATCCGATCTTTGGCGTCCTTGGTGTCCTCGTCATCGTTGCGCTCAAAGTGAGGCGCTTCATCGTCATCCTGGAATTCGTCTCCAGACATGTCTAGCTCATCGTGCTCAAGTTTCTCCAGCCTCGAGGCGGCCCTGAATGTGTCACTCTCGGTCTTGACCATCGGGCCACGGCCATAAAAGAGTTGCCGTGTTGCTTCCAAATCGCTCTGACCCATCTTCCTCTCCTCATCCTTCATCACCCATCGGCTCACATCCATTTTCTTGTTCATGAGCGCCTCTGCCTGGTCGATGTTGAAGGGCTGGAAGGGAGGCTTGGACGTGAACTTGTACCACTTTTCGAGGGGTACCATGCGGAACACCGACTTGTCGATCATGAAAGCAACACTCGAATTGGAAAGGGCCGCGACGTAATTGGCAACCCACACGTTCTTCCCGTCAGCGTCTTCCAGGTGCCACGGAAGCGCTTCCTCGTAGCGGAGGTCCGATTCTTTCTTGGCGGCCTCCGACTTTGGTGCTCGATTGAACTGGGTTTTTTCTTCCTTTGGCTTCTTTGGTTTCTTTGGGTTGGCCTCCTGGGCGACGGGCGCGATCATGGCCTGGTCAATAGCCCGCTGGGCATCTCGTTCGGCCTTGATCTGCGCAAGTCTCTCTGCCTCCAGCTCGTCTACCTGCAGCGGCTCGGGTTCTTCTGCCTTGCCGTTTCTACCTGGCGGAGGTTGTCGGGCATCTCGTCGGTGCAGAGTAACAGGACGCGCAAATGCATCCTGAACGGTTGGATCGATTGGCTTGTCGTTAAGCCTGGGTTGGAAGAACCTCATGACATGAAAGCGAGCACCGTCGATGAGGGCCTTCTTTGTCGTCATGATGGGAATGTCGGTATATGGGAACTGTGGGGGAGGCTCGGTCCAGCCGCCATACATCTTGCGCATTTCATCGAGGCCGGGATCCTTGCTCGCAGCGTTTCGAGAGGCATCGGGAGCTGGTTTGCCGCCAGGCTTGGCTGCAGGCTTTCTCCGGGGTGCAACGAGTGGATTCGCAGGCCGGGGCCCTTTCCGCATGGGCCGCAGAGGATTCGGCTTCCTGGTGTTTCTCGGAACGCCATTCTGGCCCCCCGGCGGAGGTGCACTCATGGCGGCTGTGACGGGTAGCGGTCAAGAAACTCGTATTTGTCACTGGGAAGACCCAGACCGCGGCAGACTGACGTGTGCGAAAACAGACTCCTGGCCGACGAGTGTGCAGCTGGGGAATGGGCGCCAAATGCTGCCCGTTTGCGTTCCTGCACCAGGTTTTCGGCTGTGATCGTAGGCAGGGCCGAGCCGAGAGCAGTGATTCTCGGAGTTTAGGTGTTTATAGTCGCAGTCAAAGAAGAAGGGCTCGCCGAAAGTGACGAAAGGATTTCTGTTTGGTAGTCGTAGGGTGAAGAAGAATGGTGAGAGAGGATCAAGCAAACACAAAGAAACGAGCAGTGAAGTGGAAGAGGTGACGGCGCA
>JAPEBW010001363.1:0-25489 GCA_027405785.1 Ophiocordyceps robertsii | reverse complement strand
GCTATAAGTTAAATATACTTAAGGATCTTAAAAGCACTTACTAGCGCGAAAGAAATAGATCTAACTTATAAAAAGGCGAGGGCTAACTAGCCGTACCTTATATACGCTTAAAGGATAGTCCGGGATGCCTTAGCTATCTATCGAAAGCTCGCTAGGACTAAGGGTTATGTTTTTAAACCGCTTAGTAAAGGCGGATATACCTTAAACCTTATAGCGCTTGCTAAGTTAAGGAAGAAACCCGCTTAAATAGCTAAGAATATAAGTCGAGGTCTTTTAGCTAAAAAGAAAAAGGACTTTTAAGACTATATACTTACTAATACTAAAGCTAAAATAAGCATACTTTATAACTAAAGAAGGTACTATAGTAAAGACTAATAACTATTTAAGGGATAAAGAGTACGATATAAAAGGAGCTTAATTAAACACCGATAAGAGCTTAAAGGAAACCGCAATCTATACTATAGTAAACTTAGTATAGAAGGCCGATAAAGCGTGCGGATTTTATAGCAAAGTATTCCCTTTAAAGAATAAGCTTTATTAATACGTTAAAGATAAACACCCCCTTAACCTTAACCGCAACGTTACTATATAAAGACGTAGCTTAATATAATAAGTAGTTATTTAAAAGCTATAAAACGTTTAAATAGTTAAGGCTTCCCTTAACGTTTAACTATTAAACCTTAATAAGCTATTATAATTTACCTTCGCACGCTTACTAATCTATAGAAAAGAAAGGCCCGGGATAAGTATTAAAGCCTATATAAATATTAAGGTAGACCGAAGCCTTATTTAAGC
The DNA here is from genome assembly GCA_027405785.1 of Ophiocordyceps robertsii. NCBI lineage: Eukaryota > Fungi > Ascomycota > Sordariomycetes > Hypocreales > Ophiocordycipitaceae > Ophiocordyceps > Ophiocordyceps robertsii. Next base: position 24,694 of record JAPEBW010001363.1, on the reverse strand, counting down.
CGACTTAGTAAAGACCTTTTAAGATATAACTATAAACTCCTTTTAACGAATTCCTATCTAAGGAGTAAGAAGGATAGCTACCGTTAGATAAGCGGAATTTACCGCTTATATACTAAGAAGGCTAGACAGTAGCCTCGCGGTCGTAAAGGTAAAGATCGGCGCCTAAATAGTAAAACGCTTAGCGGCTAATATATTACTTAGCTAAGACTTTCTAGTTCCTTACTAAAAGGACCTTATTAACTTTATATTAGTCTTATAGATTAAGGCCTATAAAGGGATTAAAGCTAAAGTTAAGATAGTTTAGCTAGGACTAGCGATATATAAGCAGGTGATTTACTTAGTTACTATAACGATTTTAGCTAGTTTTAGCTACGCCTTACCTATATAAGTCCGGGCGCCGCTATCGGGGCGTAATATAATATTTTTCCTTAATAACCTTAGGCTCGCCCGGATAATAATATAGGATTATAAGAGCCTTATAGCGATAAACTATTTTAAGGAACTACTAGTACTCCGCTAAGGCTAAAAAGTAAGGATAATTATAAACCTTAATAAGTAGTTTTAGCTATATAAGGAGGTTAACGCTACGGCTCCCTTAGTAAAAGCCCTTATAGAAAATCTAAATAAAATAAACCCCGCTAAGGACTTCTTATAAAAGGATCTTACTATAAACTATAAACTCGGAATTAGCCGAACTAAAGACCTACTTAAACTTACTACTAATAAGGGCGTCCGGATCTACGCTAAAGACCTAAAATACGTATTAAAAGTTTAAGATATCCTTTAATCGTTTCCCCGCCTTTAAAAGGACGAAGGAGTAGTATATATAAACGAATCTAAATATATACGTATTCTTTTAGTAAAAGGATAGCAATACTAATAAGTCGTATTAAGATTATACTTATTAAGCGATAAAGATAAAAAGGTAATAAATACGATATTTAGCTAGCTAACCGCGTAAGGCCGATTAAAACGAGTTTATAAGCTAACTCCGTTTATAACGCTAATATTTATAGTATAAAAGATAGTAAATAGAAAGGAAAAGGGATAAGTAGTCGTAGACTTATAAAGGATTAACGTTATTACTACCTTAAACGCTTACTTAATGCCTCTTTAAAGCGATATAATTAAACGCCTTTAAGGAAAGAAGTTTATTAATATAGTAAACGCACGATCGTTTTTCTACTAATTCTTAGTTTACTAAGACTACTAAGAAAGGTTTATAGTTATAAGCTATCGCGGGCTAAAAAGATTATTAGTAATACTTATAGGCTTTAAGAACTCCTTAGTATATATCTAAAGGTTTATCGATAACGTCCTCCGTAAACACTAAGAATACGTAGTAGCCTATATTAACGATATTATTATCTGCTTTAATATAGCTAAAAAACACCTTTAATATTTAAAAGCTATATTCCGCGCCTTTTACGACTATAATATTACCTTATCCGGATTAAAGTCCTTCTTAGTATACCTATTTATATAGCTCCTCGGATTTAAGGTAAACGCTATTAGCTTAATAAATATAAATAAACGCGTATAAGCCTTAAGGGATATCGCGTTCTTAAAGAACCTTTAATAGCTTAAGAAATAGATTAGCCTTACTAAGTAGCTACGCTATATAGTCTTATATTTCGCTAAGAAAGTTAACGTCTTATAAAAACGAAAGACGGAGCTGCTTTAAGTAAGATAGGAAGACGGAGTCCTTTTAAGGGGCTAAGGATAAGCTTAATATGCCGTAAAAGCCGCTTTTTAGCCTACTCCGAAAGAGGAAGAGGCCTTCGCGATTTTAACTAAGAAACTTACTAAGCCTTAGATAATTTACTACTTCGACCCCGCTTAATAACTATTTATCTAAATTAATATATCTTAAGAATACGGAGTAGCGGCTATAGCTTTTTACTTAAAAGAAGGCACGGAATAGGATAAAAACTCGCTACTAGCTTAAACTAAGGTCTAGCTTATTATCTACTTAAGCCGCGCCCTTTAAAGCAAAGAACCTTAATATTAGCTTACGGAACTTAAAGTAGCCGGTTTAATATAAGTAGTATATAAGCTACGTATTATAGTACTATCTATAAGAACACTATAAGTAGTCGTCTTTACTAACTATATAAGCACTTATAGAATCGTATATTAATAATCCTTATTCTTTACTAATATAAAATCTAACGATAAGCTAGTCCTCGCGTCTTAATACTTAAGCTAATTCCCGCTTAAGGTATATTATATTCTAAGCGTTAAAAATATCGTGCTAAACGCGCTCTTACGTCTACCGCACTAAGACGATAAGCCGGTATCCTTAAACTAAAAAGGGGAATTAAAACGTATTTAAGAAGATAAGATAATAAACTATATGTTCCTTTATATAAAAGTATTAATCGAATTGCCGCTCCGCTAAAAAACAATTAACGGATATATAAAAGATATATAGTAAGTAAAAATCATAGCGTAGCTTAGCGATAAGGATATAGTCCCCGGACTCTTATTCTTTTAGTTATAAAGGTTGCTATACTTTATAAAGAACGACGGATATAGGAGACTATATATCCTTAAGACCTACGCTAAGGAGATCGTTAAAGACGCCTACGCTAAATACTTTTATACCGGCCGCACCTATATATAGTAAGACTTATCTAAAAGCTTCTTAATCTTATAGCTTAGTAGATATATAGACGAGGTTATAGATAGCTACGATACTTATTACTATAACTAAACCGACTAAGGTAAGACGCTAAGGTAGCTTATCTTAATTTAAAGCCCGCCGGTTTTATACTATATAATAGCAATAGATTTTATTACTAGGCTCTTAATAGTCTAAGCCGAATAATCCCCGTAAAAAGATCCTATAAAGAACTTCTTTAATACCTTACTAACTATAACTAATAAATTCTTAAAAATATATCTCTTTATCTTAAGCAATAACTAGTTTATAGCGGAAGACTAAGCACGAGCGTTATATACCGAACTACTCCGCGCTAATTAAGGGATTTTAAAGGGGATAATCTCCGACCGGGATATAAAGTTCACCTTTGCATTTTAGCGGACCTTATAGCAAGCCTTTAGATCGAAGCTTCTTATATTTACTGCTTAGTACCCTTAAACCGATAGCCTATTAAAAAGGCGAAACTAAACTATAGAAATTACGCTACGATTCTTTACTACCGATTTCCTAGACTTATACTAAACCAATATACTAATCGCCTTTTAGTTTAGCCTTAATAATTCCTTCTCCTTAGTAATTTACGTAGCCTTTAGTAAGCTTATTATAAGGATAAAAATAGATAACGGCCTTTAGTTCTTAAGTAACTACTTATACTTATAAAACTAAAAGGTCTTATAAGAAAAAGCTAGGTTAGCTATCGCTTACGCTTAAGCCGCTATAAAAGATAGATATAATAAGAAACACCGCCCGCTAAAATTTAAGCCTAGCGATTAAGTCTAGCTATAGCTCGGTAAAGGCTACTATATTATAAATAGCAGACTAGCAAAGCTTTAAAAAAGACGTACCGGGCCGTTTAAAGTTACTACTAAAGTAAGATAGCTTATATACCGGCTAAATATAAAAAGGTCCCTTAATATTTATCCGGTTATATTAGTAGTATAACTATACTTAGCAGACGAGCTAGCTATACGCTTAAGACCGGTTTAAGACGAAGGGACACCTTACTTAAATAAGTAAAAAGTAAAACGAATCTTATAAAGCTATATAATAAAAAAAGGCGGCGGAAAGCTAAGGAAGGAGTTCTTCGTAGCTTAAAAAGGCTAGCTAAGTAGCTATAACTTATAAGTAAATAAAAAAGCGGTCTTCTCGCTAAAGATCGTAAAAGCCTTTAAAAAAGCATAAAAAGAGTTAGCTACTTAAGTAGTTTAAATAAGAGCATAACGCGCGGCCCTTATAACTTAATATAAAACTTTTTAACTAAGAGAATTAAGCGGTTAAGCCTAAGCATAAGACTTAAAAGCTATTATAAGTTATAAGAAACTATAACTTACTATACTTAAAGTAATTAGTTATTTTAATAAATAATATACCGCCGTTTACCTTAAGTAATAAGGCCTTTTTTAGCCTTATAATATACTTATTTAAATTCTCTCCGCCGCTTACCCTCTTTCTTTTCCTTTCTTCCTTTTATAACTATATTTCCCTTTACTACTAGCTATAGCTTACTATACCTCGCTTACTTTTAAACGTATAACTTTCTTTACCTTAAGCCTATAATCCTTATACTTATATTTTAAGTCTTTTTATTATTTAACGTCTCTTATAGCTAAGACTAGCTATTTTATAACTACTTTTTTAGCCCGCTTTCTTATAAGCCTTTACGCCTTTAATACGAAGGATATAAATAAGCTCTTAAGCTTTATAAAAACAAGGCGACTATCCTTTATAGCCTTAAGTCCTTTAGCGAGAGCTAGAACCTCTAAGTTTAAGCCTTTATATAAACCTACGCCGCCTTTTATAGCTATGCTTAAGCTAACGGATTCGACTTAAACTATAGCACTATAAAGGACGGCCTATACTACCCTCTTTAAATACTTAACTTAAACGACTTACCTCTTAGCCCTATACTATAGCGAGGTTTAAATAGCCGGTTTCGCGGCAACTTTACTATACCTCCTGCCTAGCTCTTACTATTTAGAAGCCCCCGCCGCTTATATATTTTTTAAGGCGTAGCTAAAAATCTTTATTAGTAGAATAACTAGCTAATACTTAATGCTTTAAGGTTAGCTAACCTCGCTATAGTCTTAAGATTTATAGTAGCTATTATAGCTAGCGGAAACCCGCTTTAGCTAAATAACTAAAATAACGTCTATGCTATTCTTAACTATATATCTAAGGCCTAGCTTAATTAGTTTATAGCTAGGTTTATAGCGGCGTCTTAAGCGATTATAGCTAAAACCCCGTCTCGCTTTATATATAGTTTAGCCTATGCTATAAAATCCCCTTCTTAGCTTATAGCCGCTATAAGCTTTAAAGACCTATTTAGTCTTACTTAGCGAACGCTTTTCCCGCTTACCGCTATACTTAGCCCGGCTATATAAAGGCGTACGAGCGTCTTACTATAGTCTATCCGCCGTCCTTTCTTAACTAAAAGAGATAGCGATAACTAGCCTCGCGATATATTCCGCCGCCTAATTTTATAAGAGCCGCTAATAGTAACTAATATAATCCTTAATAAACTTAGCTTTATAAGCCTATACTTTAGCGATAAGATTATAATAATTAGGAGTTTCCGCCTAGCTATAAACTACGCTACGTTTTACTTATAAGCCCGTAAAGAGTTTAAACGTAACTTAACTTTAACTTAAGTAATAAAGTTCTTAGGCTTCGATATCCGCCTTATTAGCTATATTAACTACGCGCTTTATATTCTTACCCTTAAGGCCCCCTTTATATAAAGGTTCTTTAAGACTATTAAGCACGTTTAAAACCTTAAGAGTAAGGAGTTAAGCACTAAAGCTATTAAAGACCTCGTTACCCGCTTTTAAGCAAGAATATAGACGTTTAATACCTTAGTGCTTACTATACTTATTAATATTAGCGGGATAGCGTACCTTTACCTTAATACCTTCTTAGTAGCTAAACGCGTATCGGTCGGCGGAAAGGCGTAAGTAGTAGCGCCGCGTAAAAAGGATAATAAGTTAAAAAGCCCGGCGATAGAGAGCGGGGGATAACTATAATAGCGGTAGTAAGTAAGATATAATATCTCGCTTATAAGCGGCTTATAAGGCTAGTAAGTAAAATAAGAGACTTAGCGGAGGATTAAAAAATAGTATAAGAAAGGTAAGTAAGATAATAATATAAGATAAGGCCTAAATAAAGCTAGTCTCTTATAATATATCCTACTAAGGAACTTAAGTATACCTTAGCGCGGAGACTCCTTACTGCTTAGTAAGGGCCTAAATATACGCTTTAAAGGAGAGTTAAAAAAACGTTACTATAAGTTTTAGCTAAACGCGCTAATTACCTTAATAAGGATAAAGCCGCATAACTAAATATAAGGTAAGGATTTATAATAAAGCCGCTTACTAACTATCTTAAGCTACTTAGCTACTATCGGCTAGATAAGCTAATAAAACTATTAAAAGGATAAGGACGGCGTATTATTAATATAGCGTAAAATCGCTACTATAAAGCTATTACTTAGCACCCCCTTAACTTTATCCTTACTTTAAACTAATAAGGATATCGGCTTTTCTTTCTTACTTAAGGGAGTTATTATAGAATCTAAATAGCTACGCCCGGACTCCTTACTTTACTCTTAAGGAAGCCTTATAAAACCCTATAATAAGAACGCTTAAAGCACGCACTATAAAAGCTCGCTTAAGGAGATATAATAAATATTACTAGTTAGACCTTACTAAGGTTTCTAAGATATACCTATAGATAGTTAAGAGCTTACTTAACTATAGTTTACGATATATTTAACTATAGGAAATACCGTAAAAACTATTAAGCGGATTCCGCTAGTATCTTTAAAGGATTTCTAAGGATTTCTATAGGATATCCTAACTATAGTTCGACCCGTTTTTAACTATAAAAGCACCTTAAAAGATATAAGATAAACCTTATTGCGATTTTTAAGGGATATCTAAGGATATTTAAGGGATTTCCTTAACTATAGTCTATAGTATTTTTAACTAAGCTTATACTTAGTTTATTAAGCGATTTTACGAGGATATCTACGGTTTACTTTATATACTATAAATAGTATAGTTAAAGATCTTTAAAATTAGCTTAAAGAACTAAGTATAAAGTAGCTAGCTATACCTTTAAAGAAATAAATAAGCTTTTTACTATTTCTAAACCCTTATATACGTTTACGTGCGGTAATTAGTCCGTTATACCGGCCCGACCGGCGGTAATTAGTCCGTAGTACCGGCCTTAACTAGCGGTAATTAGTTCGTAGTACCGGCCTTAACTAGCGGTAATTAGTCCGCGCCCTATCCCCTTATCCTTACGCCGTAGGGCGTAGTACTTAGCCCCCTTTTTTACTCTTTTTAAACTTAACTTATTAATATTAAGTAGCCTTTTTACTTATATTATATTATAAGTTATAAGTTTTTATTTTAGTTAAGTAACTTTATTTTAAACAAGCTTTAAATATGTTATAAGCCGGCGCATACTTAGTTTAGTAGTATATAACTAAATAATTATTTATTTAAAGCTAAGGAAGGAAAAAAGAAAACTTTATTTTAGCTATATAGTCTTTAAGTCTTTTATATTGCTTAAATAGCTTATGCTTAGGTTAAGTTTAAGCTAAAATCAAGCTAAGTTAAAGTTAACGTTTTTTTAACTTTAAATATATATTAAGCTTATCTTTAAGTAATTACTATAATATAACTATAGCTCTTTTTATAGCATAGCTTATAATAGTTAAGAATCTCTTTATTAAAGGATTGTAAGCTAATCCCTTATTATTATAATTTTAAGCTTATGCCGGAATAGCGTTTTTAATTATTTATAGTATCTTAATAATATTAAGATACTTATACTAACTCTGCTTTATTTTACTTAAAAATAAGTATTATAATAAAAGTTAAGTTATTCTTAAAGATTTAATTATAGCGTAGTAAAGAACTTAAGCGACTATACTTATTTTAAACGCTATTTAAAATACTTTTTAATAAAGTTATAGTAAAAACTAAACTTTAGCAAAAACTATATATCTTACTACTAAGCGTTGTTAAGCTTTATTATTAAAAGTATCTCTTAATTTACTATATTTTAAATAGGTATTAGTATTTATTCCTTAAAATAAGTTTTACTTATACTATAGAATTCTTAATTAATCGGCGACTATTCTTAAATATATTAGCGCTATTATAACGGAAACCTTATTCCGTTAGTAATCCTAAGTACTAAAAGTACTAATATCTAGTAAAGTAAATACCGCTAGATATAAAGGAGTAATTAGTAAAGTAGATACTGCTAGCTATAAGTTATAACTATTAAAGTAGATACCGGTAGTTATAAGGAGAGACGATATAGCTTAATAGTTAAAGACGGCTAGTATTAGCTATAAGCGGTATAAGCTAAACGCGCTTATATTTAGCTTAAGCTAGCTTTAGCTAGTAATAGGATTTATATTATAAAGATTAACTAATACTTTATATAATCGACTAATACCTTATATAAAGCTTAAGTAAAAGGCCTTCTTTTAAAAGAGGATAGAATCTTATAAAAGGTTTTAAGATAAGGATATCTAGTCTTATAAGCTAGTTATAAGTAATAAAGCGTATATTACTTATAATTAGTAATAAAGATAGCGTAAGCTATTTTTATTAGCTTAAAAAGTAGTTTACTAACCTTATAAGTTATATAAGGTATAAGTTATAGCTTAATATATAAAAGTATATAAAAGCATATAAAAGCATATAAAAGGGGAACTTTTTAATAGCCTTAAAAAAGTATAAAAGAAGGTTATAACGGAAACCTTATTCTATTAGTAATCCTAAGTACTAAGGAAGTACTAATATCTAGTAGAGTATATAACGCTAAATATAAAGGAGTAACTAGTAAAGTAGATACCGCTAGTTAAGAGATATAACTATTAAAGTAGATACTAGTAGTTATAGGAGAGACAATATAGCCTTATAGTTAAAGACGGCTAGTATTAGCTATAAGCGGTATAGGTTAGATACGCCTATAATCGGCTTAAGTTAGCTTCGGCTAGTAACGGGATTTATATCGCACGATCGACCGATGCTTTATATAATTAACTAATACTTTATATAAAGCTAAGGAGGGAGGCCTTCCTTTTAAAAGAGGATAGAATCTTATAAAAGGTTTTAAGATAAGGATATTTAGTCTTATAAGCTAGTCGTAAGTAATAAAGCGTATATTACTTATAACTAGTAATAAAAATAGCGTAAGCTATTTTTATTAGCTTAAAAAGTAGTTTAGTAACCCTATAAGTTATACAAGGTATAAGTTATCGATTAGTATATAAAAGCATATAAAAGCATATAAAAGGAAAGCCTTTTAGTAGCCTTAAAAAGGTATAAAAGGAGGTCCTTCCTCCTCCTTCCCTTAACTCCTTTCCTTTCCTTCTTTCTTCTTCTTTAGCTAGTTTTAACACGAGAAATCCGAATAATAAGATACCCTTACCTTATTCGGTTTAGTAGTTTATACTAAGTCTTCTTCTCCCTTTCCGGCTAGTAAATTTAAATTAGAAAAATTATATAAGACTACTTAACGTATAAGAAACGTTAAGGGTTCCGTAATATATACCCTATCCTTAATAGTAATTACTATATCGAGATATTTTATAAAAAGAGCATAAGGCTTATTACTATCTTTTTTCTTAAAAGAAGGCTCTTTATTAATTTCTTTAAATTTAAAGTCTTTAAGATTATAGCTACTATTATCTTTTATATTTAAAGGTATAACGTTTATATTAAAATAAGGAGCGTTTTCGTCGTTTTTAGTAATAGTTTATAAAGAAGTTTTATATTAATAATTATCCTTAGTCTTAAAAGCATTTCTTTACTAGTTGTTTAAGCTTTTAACTTTTAATTAAACTTTAAGTTCTTCTTTATAAAGACCTTTTATAAGCAAACTAGTCTTAAACGGACTAAGGGTTAGTATAATAAGCTTAATATTAATTTTAGTATCTTTAATTAAAGGTAATAGTAAAGTATATTGCGGATTATAAGCTAAGAGAGCATTATTCTTATAAATAGGTATATTCTTTCTCTTAAAGGAATTCCTCTTCTTAATATAATCTCTTGCGATATAACCTTCCTTCGTATAATTAAAGCATCGAATAGCTTTTTAAGCGGGCTTTAGCGGGCTCGCTTTAAGGGTATTTAAGTCTTTTATATTATAACTTAAGTTATGCTTTTACTTCTTATTATTTTTCTTAATAACCCCGCTAAGGGGTAAATAGTGTTTTTGCTATTATCGGCGTTTATATTGCCTATTATTTATCCGGACTGCGAAACTAATATAGTTTAATAGCGTCTCTAGCTTATTTAAGCAGTAAATTTCGTCTTTAACTTCTTCTTTAAGTCCTTCGTAAAACGTAACTATAAAGGCATTATCTTCTTATTTTAGCTTAAAAGTTATTTATTAAAATCGAGCTATATAAGCTAATAAAGATATAACTTACTTAAGGCTTCTTAACTTATACTTTACTAATTATTACTTATTTATAATTCCGAACGTTTTTTATAAAGCTTCTTTAAAATTATTAAAACTTTTAAAAATATTCCTCGTCTTAAAATTCCTATCTTTAAGGCTATTATCTATATAGTCCTTAAGAATCGGTTTAAACTATATTGCTACTAGGCCTTATAAGCAACTAAATATAAATATAACCTTTATAACTTCTTAATTTATTATAGTAGGATAAAACTAAAAATAAGCTTTAAAAGAGGTAATAAACTTTTATAGCTTAGCTAATTCTTTAGTATAAGGTTTAGGAGCTTTAATCTTTAAAATAAATCTACTATTTATAAAGCTTATAAGGTAATAAGAAAGCTTTAACTACCTTAAACTAGCTTATAGCTAACTAGTTAGCTATAGTATCGCAAAAGTAAATATTCTTTTTTTATTTATTATAATTAAATAGACATAATTATAATAAATACCTTTCTCTTACTTAATAGCTTAAAGAACTTACTAAGTATATAAATACTAAGTATTCTTTATTAAAGCTATTAAGTTCGTAAAGATTCTTATAAGCTAGTTTTATATTACGGAAGCCTTAACGTTTTTTATATATTAAGTAGTCTTATATAATTTATTTAATTTAAATTTACTAGCTAAAAAGGGAGAAGAAGACTTAGTATAAACTACTAAACCGAATAAGGTAAGGGTATCTTATTATGCGGATTTCTTAAGTTAAAACTAGCTAAAAAAGAAAAAAGAAAGAAAGGAAAGGAGTTAAGGGAAAAATAAGGAAAGACCTTTTTTTATACCTTTTTAAGGCTACTAAAAGGCTTTCCTTTTATATGCTTTTATATACTTTTATATGCTAATCTATAACTTATACCTCGTATAACTTATAAGGTTATTAAACTACTTTTTAAGCTAATAAAAATAGCTTACGCTATCTTTATTATTAGTTATAAGTAATATACGCTTTATTACTTATAACTAGCTTATAAGACTAGATATCCTTATTTTAAAACCTTTTATAAGATTTTATCTTTTTTTAAAGGGAAAGCCTCCCGCCTTAGCTTTATATAAGGTATTAGTCGATTATATAAGGTATTAGTCGATTATGTAATACGAATCCTATTACTAGCCGAAGCTAACTTAAGCCGATTATAGGTATATCTACCCTATACCGCTTATAGCTAATACTAGCCGTCTTTAACTATTAAGCTATATCGTTTCTCTTTATAACTACCGGTATTTACTTTAATAGTTATATTTTATAACTAGTAGTATTTACTTTACTAGCTACTCCTTTATATTTAGCGGTATTTACTTTATTAAATATTAGTACTTTCTTAGTACTTAAAATTACTAACAGAATAAGGTTTTTATTATATTTAATTTAGATAAATAACTTTTAAGCTAAAATAAAAAAACGATGCCTTTATAGCTATGTTTTACGAAAGACTTAAGGAAGAAGTTAAAGACGAAATTTACCGCTTAAATAGACTAAAGACGTTATTAAACTATATTAATCTAGCGGTCTAGATAGATAATAAGTAATATAAACGCTAGCAATAAAAAAAACACCGTTTAACTCTTAGCGGGGTTATTAAAAAAATAATAAAAAGTAAAAACGCGACTTAAGTTATAACGTAATAAACTTAAATACCCTTAAAGCAAGCTTACTAAAGCCCGCTAAAAAAGCTATTCGATGCTTTAATTATATAAAGGAAGGCTATATCGTAAGAGATTATATTAAGAAGAGGAATTCCTTTAAAAGCAGAAATATACTTATTTATAAGAATAATGCTCTCTTAGCTTATAATCTATAATATACTTTATTACTACCTTTAACTAAGAATACTAAAATCGATGCTAAGCTTATTATACTAACCTTTAGTCCGTTTAAAACTAGTTTGCTTATAAAAGGTCTTTATAAAGAAGAACTTAAAGTTAAGATAAAAGCTAAAAGCCTAGACGATTAATAAAGAAATGCTTTTAAGACTAAGGATAATTATTAGTATAAAACCTTCTTATAAACTATTAATAAAGACGACGAAAACGCTCCTTTTTTTAATACGAACCTTATACCCTTAAATACGGAAGATAGCTATAATCTTAAAGACCTTAAATTTAAAAAAAAAAATAAAGAGCCCTTTTTTAAGAAAAAAGATAGCGATAGGCCTTATACTCCTTTTATAAAATATCTTAATATAGTAATTACTATTAAGGATAAGGTATATAAGTGGCTTTTTTAGACTAAATACTATAATAATAACTACCTTATATACCTTTTAGATAAGTAAGGAAGCGGCTAGTTTCTTAAACTAAAAAAGACTTATAATAAACTTACTATAATAATTAAAGAACTTACTATCGATATTAAGGTTCTTATAAAAAACCTTAAGGAGGATTTCGAAGCTAATAAAGAGGAACTTTTATAAGAAAATACCGATAACTAGATTAAAATCGAATAACTTTTACTCTTTAAGTAGTATAACAAAACGATTATCGAAAACCTTTAAGATAGTAACCTAGCTTTAACGAATAAGATAATTAAGCTAAAGGAAGATTATATATCTCTTTCTATATATATTATTAATTTAATTAAAAATAAAGACGATCTTAAGAAGAAGAATAATAAGCTAGCTAATAAGCTTAAAGAAGATATAGAATTTCTTAACCTAGCTATTAAAGATACGTCTAAACAATATAGTAAGTATTTTAAGACTAATTATAATCTTCGTAATAAGAATTATAATTTAGAAATACTACTATAAGCAAAAGAATTCTTTAATAAAATGCTTAAGAATTAGCTAAAAGCTAAATAGTAAGAGCTTAATAACTAAAAACGATAAAGAGAAATTAATTATATTAAAGGTATTAAATTATTAATAAAGTAGTTAAAAGCTATAAAGCTAGTAAAAATTTAGTTTTTAAAGCTTATAAAGAGCTTAGTTACTTAAATAAACTAGTTCTATAGAAAGAATTAAGATTTACTAAAAAGTTAGTAAACGAGGTAAAAAAACTAATAAGCTTAAGAATAATAAGGCTATTTCCTAGTAAATAGAACTTACTTACGTTAAATAATAATTCTTAAAATATAAAAATAAACCTTTTATTAAAATTAAGATAATATTGCCTTAACGCACTAGTAAATTACGGTGCGATAAGTAGCTATATTTCCCTTATAACGGTAAATCGTTTAAAATTACGTTATAGAAGAAAAGATAAGCTTTATATGCTTCTTTTAGTAAAAAAATTACCCTTTAAGTATAATAATAGCAAGATTATACTAAAGACTAATCCTCTTAAGTATATAATTAGGATTTATAACTTTAAAGATTCCTTTAACGTCTTAGCTATTAGCTATAATATTATATTAAGACTACCCTTTTTATAAAAATATAATCTTATAATAAATTAAGATAAAGGCCTTTTAAAGTTTAAAGACAATACCTTAAATATTCTACTTTATAGTTTAATAAAGGACGACCTTAAAACGAAACCCTTAAATAATTTAAATACGGTAATACCTAACGATAACTATATAAAAAATAGTAACGATAAGGATAATAACGCTTCTTATATAGATATAAATATTATATTAATAAATATCGTAACGAATAACGATAAGACGACTAATACGATTAAGGATAATACGACTACGATTAGTATAATATAAGCGAAAATAACGCTAAACCTTAGTAATAAAACTAAAAGCCTTAAAGATAATTATAAAGCTACTTATAATTTATTAAAAAAAAATCTATTAAATACCTTAAGAGATATTAAACAATAATATCCTAAGTAAAAAGATAAAATTAAAAAGAAACGGAATAAGAGAAAGATTAAAAATAAGATATATAAAATTAGCTTATAGTATTTAGAAGGTACTAATAATTTAAAGCACTACGAAAAGCGAATATAGTATATAAGACGTTTAAAAGGTACTATTAACTTAAAACACCTTAAGGATCGTAGTTTAAAAATACTTAAAAATATGCTAAAGAGATATTTTAATATATTTATGCTTATTACGGGCTATGCTATAAGAAGAGCTGTAGTTATACTATAGCGAATAACTTAAAGTTAGGCCGATATATAGCCGAAATCGTATAAAGCTCTACTTAAACTCGGCCTAACTTCGACCCGAACTTAACTTAAGTATAAGCTACTTAAGCGACCTTTATATAGTATAGAGCTATATAGCTTAAATAAAGATTTCCTCTTCCTTTTTTAGCTTTAAATAAATAAGTATTTAGCTACGTACTATTAAACTAAGTATATACAGGCCCTTAATATATTTAAAGCTCCTTTTAAACGAGGTTATATAACTTAAAAAAAGACTCGCTAACTACGATATAGCGCGAGTAAGAAGCTTACTTAGTATAAGGGGCTATATCTATAAGGCTTAAGAGGGAGGGCTAAGAAAGGCCGATATTTAAACGAGGGTTAAATAAGCGATCCTCTCGCTATAAGTAAAGGCCGTTAAAACAAGCTACTAAGTTTAAGCAAGCTAGCAGCAGATTTAATAGCTAATAAGCTAGTTTAAAGCCTTAATATAAAAGCTAAAGGAGACGGTAAGGATATATATATAAGGAGGGGCCGGCTTATTAATTAGTAGTTTAATGCTACTTTACGATATAATAGCGGGGGCCGCGATACCCGCAATAGAAAAGGAAGCAATAAAAAAAAAGAACTAGCAGAAGCTACTTTTAGCGCTAAGGAAATTTAACGGCTAGCGGCGCCACTTTACGCCTTAAGCATAATATATATAAGAAAAGTATAAGATCGACTAAAACTTCTTCTTAAGCTTAAAGGAGGTTTTCTACTTAATCTATAACTACTTAAATATAGGGCTATAGTAGACTATAGCGACTTACTACGGCACCGGCGCGGACCGAGGTTATAACTAGTAGGAATTCCTTAAATACCTTAATTCGATTTACTTTAACGTCGATATCTAATCGCGGGCGGCGGCGGCTATCCGTATAATTAAATAAGAAAAGAACTAAACGTTCGCGGCGTTCCTTCTTAAGTTTAAGTAAAGGCTCTTCGAGGCGGGAGGGGGGTCGTAGCTATATAATATATAGATTATGTTCTTAAAGGGCGCCTTAAGCCTTCGCTTTAAGGAGGCGCTCGCGATAATTAACCTCTTAACCTTAAGCTTCTTAGCGTATACTAATTAAGTAGCGTAGATCGCGGTAAAGCTAAAAAGGGTTTAATAAGCTAAGTAGCTATTTTAAGGCTAAAAGAAGGTAATAAAAGGGGGAACTTAAGACTAAAAAGACTTAAAGAGTAATACTTTAATAAGTAAAATTAACGCTATAATTTAGCCGGGAGGAGGATAAAGCCGGCCCGATATATAAAGGTATTTCGCTTATAGGATAATAAAGTATATCGTCTGCTTCTATAAAAAGAAGAAAGAAAGAACCTTATAAATAGCTATAGCTATAATTAAAGAGGTAATTAAAGTAAATTCCGATTTAAGAAAAGAGGAACCTTAATATAAAGTTAAGCGCTAAAGGAAAAGGAGAAATAGTAAGCGGCTTAAAGGTTAATAAAGAAGCACTTTACGCTAAACTTAGTACTACTTAAGGTTAGCATTAATAAGAAAAAGGGGCTTAACGCACTTATAAATATAAGCTATAACTACTATACTATAATAAGTAAAGGGGTAGCGATAAGGCTACGGATACCCTTTATAGATAGGATAAAGAGGCTATTATAGCTTTTCTTAAAGGACGTACTAACGCTTTAAATAAAAGGGATTATAGCGTTTAAGATAAAGATTAATAAGCACTTAAAATAGATATTCGCTTATATAGTACTAAAGTTAAGCTATAATATGTTCTTAAGGAGACTATAGATAAAAAAAAACGAGGTAGTTTACGATGCTAAGGGGGATTAGATTTAGTATAGAAAAGCGGGGATTTAGATCGGCCTTTAAGGATTAAAAAAAGCCGCGAAGATCGCGAATATCTAAAAAGCGAAGCTAGTAAGCGCCTTTATCTTTATAGTAAAGTGCTAATAAGAAAGGGCTTAAAGGGATAGCTAAGGGTAATAATAAGCGCTTAATATAAAGGCGGTTATAATAAAGGATATAAAAAGAGCCTTTTAGCTAAAAACGCTAGTTAACTTAGCGGACTATATCTTAGCTTAAGCACTATAAGCTTATTTAGACCTTTTCGCACTTACGAAGGCACTTAAGAAACCCCCGTTCCGACTAAGTATAGACTATAAGATTTATCTTATTTTAAATAAAGATAGTAAGGAACCGCTACTACTATAAAGGCCTTTTTACGATATATTAAAAGAAGAACTTCTTATCCTTTAAAAGACTTTAAACGAGCTACTAAAAGCGAACTTTTTCCGCTTTAATAGTTTATTAACCACGGCGCTAGTATTATTTATAAGGAAGGCCGATAGCTAACTACGCTTTTACTATAACTACTAAGCTTTAAATATAATTACGAAAAGGGACTAGTATACGCTATTATTAATTATAAAAACGCTAAGGATACTACTACGCCTTATAGCATAAGGATAAGGGGATAAGGCGCGGACTAATTACTACTAGTCGGGGCCGGTACTACGGACTAATTACCGCCGGTTAAGGCTAGTACTGCGGACTAATTACCGCCGGTTAAGCCGGTACAACGGACTAATTACCGCACGTAAACGTATATAGGGGTTTAAAAATAGTAAAAAGCTTGTTTATTTCTTAAAGGCATAGCTAGCTACTTTATACTTAGTTCTCTAAGCTAATTCTAAGGATCTTTAACTATACTATTTATAGTACGTAAAGTAAACCGTAGATATCCTCGTAAAATCGCTTAATAAACTAAGTATAAGCCCGGTTAGAAATACTATAGACTATAGTCGGGGAAATCCCTTAGATATCCTTAAACATCCTTTAGAAATCGCGGTAAGGTTTATCCTATATCTTCCGGGGTGCTTTTATAGTTAGAAACGGGTCGAACTATAGTTAGGATATCCCGCGGAAATCCTTAGAAATCCCCTAAAGATGCCGGCGGAATCCGCTTAATAGTTTCCACGGTATCTCTTATAGTTAGATACGTCGTAAACTATAGTCGGGTAGGCTTTTAACTATCCGTAGTTATGTCTTAGAAACCTTAGCGGGGTCCGACTAGTAATGTTCGTCGTATCTCCTCGGGCGAGCCTTTATAGTACGTGCTTTAAGCGTTCCCGTCGCGGGGTTCCGTAGGGCTTCTTTAAGAGCAGAGTAAGAAGTCCGGGCGTGGCCGTTTAGATTCTATAATAAATACTAATAAAAGCACGTTAGTTTACGAAACTTAATATTATTATAGCGTTTTATAAGATTAAAATCGTAGAGGGCTATAAGTTTAAGACGGCCTTTTAAATAAGGTTCGGACTATTTAAATAATAAGTATACTTATTTAGCCTTATAAAAACGCCGGCTACCTTTTAGCGCTATATTAACTAAGTATTAAAAGACTACTTTTATAAGTTCGTTATAGCGTATATAAATAACGTTTTAATTTACTTATTAAAGTCGCTTTATAACTACTAAAAGAAAGTAGCGAAGGTGCTTAAAAGGTTATAAGAAGTAGGCCTTATACTAAACTTATAGAAATGCGACTTTATAATAAAAAAAGTAAAGTACTTAGGTTTTATTATATAGGCTAAGAGTAAGGTTTAGTGCGACTTAAAGAAGATTTAAGCTATCCGGATATAGTAAGCGCTAAGGAACGTAAGGGGCGTTTAAAGCTTCTTTAAGTTTATAAATTACTACTATGCCTTTATCCCGCTTTACGCTAAGGCCTTATAGTGCTTAAACGGCCTTTATAAAAAAAACGCGACGTTTTTATAAACTAATAAGCATTAAGCCGCGTTTAAGTTTATTTAAGAGGTATTTTATAACGCGTTAGTACTATAGCTATATAACCTTAAGAGGGAAACGTACTTAAAGGCAGACTGCTTTAAATATATAATAAGCGGCGTGTTAATATAAATAAAACTAAATAAGATATAATACTTAATAAGGTTCTTTTTAAAACGACTTAACGTAATAAAGTATAACTACTTAATCTATAATAAGAAGTTACTTATAATTATATAATACTTAGACTTTTAAGGGGTAAAGTTATATAATATACTAGCGTTTATAGTGCTAACGGATTATAAGAATTTAAAGTACTTTATAATAAAAAGGAAGTTAAATAAAAGGTAAAGTAAATAAGCAATAAAGCTCGCCTTATATAACTTTATATTAAAATACCGCTTAAGGAGGTTAGCTATAGTACTTAACGCTTTATCGCGCCGCGATTAAGATAAGGCGGAAAGAGTATTTAATAAAAAGAAAATAAGACGCGTAGTATAGATAATCTTAAATAGCGCGCGACTAATAAGACGTTAAGTCCCCCTTAGCGGCGAGCACGTAAACCTCTTATAACGATTAGTATAGGAAGAGCGTATTATCGCAATAATATAAAAAAGGGAAAAGAACGCGGGGTTAATCGCTTATATAAGTAAGGTAAACGACCCCGTACCTTAAGATAAAAGCGGGGTAAATAAAGGCGGAGTTTAGCTAAAACTTAACCCGAACTTAAGCTAAGATGCGTTTAAGGAATAAGTATAACTAGCCCGCGTATTTAATAAGTAGGAGATATAAAAGCGGTAAATAGCGATATTACGAAAGGATAAGGAGTACTAAGTAGTGTTTTAAGCAATATAAAACGGCGACTAGTTACTTACCTTAAAATAGCAATTAAAGGTTTAAGTAAGTAAGTATATAATTAACATAAAGGGGCGCTTTTGCTTTAAAGACTAACCTTAAGTGCTAAGGAAGGCTTAGTACCTTAAAAAGAGGGAGGATAAAGAGCTAAATAAGCTTTAAGTATTAATCGCTTAGCGGATATATAACTTAACGGCGGTAAGATACTTAAGGCGCGAGGGGACGCTTATAATACTAGCTTAAGAGTTCTTTTAGCCGGGCTAGTTATTAATAGTATGCCGGCTTATTACGAACTATAAGCTATATAGTAAAGGGCATATTTAAAGGCAACTTTAAAAGGGGCTTCTTTAACTATTACCGCCCTTTATATAGCCGTTTATATACTTAACGATAGACTTTATAGTTAACTTACTGCTAATAAGGACTAAGGGCTCTTAAAACCTTTAAGTAATAATAAATTAGTTAATAAAAGCAATAACTTTAAAAGCGATATTAACGATAAGAGCAGTAGTATACGCTACTAAGTTCTTATAATCCTACTTCCGCTTTTATAAAATGCTAAAATCTATTATCTTAAATTAAAGGACGAACTAAATAAGGCAATTTTAAAAGGAATTTTACTAATAAACCGGGGTTTAAAGGAAACTAAGTTTAGCCTACTACCTATAAACTAATAAGGCAACGGAGCGCGCGAACTAAAAAGTATAAGTATACCTCCGTATATATATCTATTATAAGTAAGATAACTAAGGGGTATAGATACCTTATACTTAAGTAGCGCTTAATAATCGGGTAGTATTAATAACGGGCATAAGCCCCTTTTTCGCTATATATAAGTATAATATTAAGCTAATCTAAATCGTATAGGAGGAGGGACTGCTTATACTAAACGCGGAGAGCGTATAAAGCTTTATATAAAGGATAAGGGTAGTCGCCGACTTCCTTTAAACGGCGATCGCCGCGTTATAAGTAAAGTAAGAGAAGATAGTAAACCGGTCTTATATACTAGTAAAAAGACTTTAAGTAAGCAATAAGGTATAGCTAGATATAAGGAAGTATATTATAAATAGGCCTTACTAAAAGCTTAACTAGCTATATTAAAAGTATATTATAATAAAGGTAATTAGCTTATATATAGTAAAACTTAATATGCTAAGGAGGGTATATAAGAGATTATATATAGAGTTCCTCCGCTATATAGCGGATAACCCCTTACTTAGCTAAGTAGTTAATAACTATTAGCTACCGCTAGTAATTAAAGAAGATAATAAACTAAAGTACGTTATAAAGAAAATTAAGTAAGCTTAGTAAAGATAGATTAAAAGGGGGAGGTAACGCTAAGTTTTAGTAAAGTAGTATAAGTATACTAACTTAATATAGTAGCTAATTAGCGACTTTTAAGATATAATCGCTTTAAAGGAATTTAAGGAATAGTATAGTAGCGTAATAAAAAACGATAAAGGCGAAGTAAAAGGACGATAGTAAGTTAAGTAAAGGAGCGGGATATAGGATAAAGGAGCTAGTAAAGAAAAAGACGAAAACTAAAAAAAATAAAAAAGGGTTTTAGGCTATGCTTAGTAAGCGTTAAAACGATTTTAAACGACGGATATAAAGAAGATATACTATAAACGTATACTAAGTAAAGATAATAACTAAATAAATAATAGATATAATAAGATATAATAAGATATAAAGTAAATACGGATAAAATATATAAAGAACTAAGACTTAATTTAAGTAAGCTACTTACTACCGACCGATATTAATAAATTAACCTTAAACGTTAAGGTATATTTAAGCTTAGCGCGCCGTAGTATTAGCGCGGGCTAACTCCGCGTACTATAGTAATTATTAATAATATCTCTTTAGCTAGTATTTATTAAAGATTAAAGAACGTATATATAAGTTAGCGCGATAGTCCTTAAACGTCCTTTAAAATATATAGTCTTAAAGCGCGTTAGCGGCGGTAACTATAGCGCTAGTATATTAATATCGTATTAACGTTATATTATATAGAGTCCGAGAATAAGGACGTATAAGTAAATAATATAACTTAGCGCGGGCGTAAGTAAAATAATTATAGGCTTAAGGCGAGGCTTAATTTTAGTAAACGCTATACTAAGTATCTATATTAAAAGACGCTATACGTTTAACGTACGTAAGGTAAGAGGGGCGCCGTATAATAATGCTATATATTGCGCTCCGCTTATTAAGCGATAGCGGTAAGCACGAAGATTAATATAAGGGCGGCAGCGTATAGTCGCTAAGCGTACTAAAGGGCCTTAAACGGGTAGACGCTTATAATATAGCGGGAGATAAGGCGCGGAGAGTTATAGTAAATATATTAAGGCGCGGCGCGACGAAGCTATTATAAGAGGGGGCGCGCGCGTAAGAGAATTAATAATTAATAAAAAAGAAAAAAGAAAGAAAGGAGAGGGAGAGAGAAAGGGTATTTATACCTAAGGACTATAAGCAGCGGGAAGGTAAGGCGTACCTTAAGCACTAATAATAGCGGTAAGTAAAGGAGATACGTTATACCGCCTTAGCGCTACTTAAGATAATATAGCGGCGTAAATAGGCAAGCGTATAACGTATTTAACGCTATAAAGCGATGTTAATTAAGGGAGTGCGTTAATATATAACTATAAGCATAATAAGGACGACTATACTAATTAACGTTAAGCGCGAAGTAAGAAGCGGGGCAATAATATTATATACCTTAGTATGCGATAGCTTAAAGGGGGGATAGTATTACGGGCTATATTATAAGAAAAGCTATAGTTATATTATAGCGAATAACTTAAAGTTAGGCCGATATATAGCTAAAGTCGTATAAAGTTTTACCTAAACTTAGCTTAACTTTAACCCGAACTTAACTTAAGTACGGGCTGCTTAAGCGACCTTTATATAGTATAAAGCTATATAGCTTAAATAAAGATTTCCCCCTTCCCTCTTTAGCTTTAAATAAACAATTATTTAGCTATGTGCTACTAAACTAAGTATATATAGGCCTTTAATAACGCCGCTACCTAAAGATAAACTATTATTATATAGTAATTAAGATTATAAAATTAAGTTAAAAAAAGGCTTTAAGCTTAGATTCTATTAAATATATAACTTAAATAAGAAGTATCTAAAGTTATTAAAAGAATATATTAATAAAAACCTATAAAAAGGTTATATTAAAGAGTTTAAATTAAAATATAGAGCTCCTATATTATTTACTTTTAAGAATAGTAAAGATAAAGAAAAAACTTAACTTTATATTAATTTTAAAAAGATAAATAACAATATAATAAAAGACCGGACTCCGTTACCTTTTATAAGTAAGATAAGAGATAGATTAGCTAATAAGCAGTAGTATACTAAGGTTAACCTTAAATCTACTTATAGCTTAATATATATTAAAGAAGGAGACGAATTTAAAATAGCCTTTAGAACGTAATATAGACTTTATAAATTTTTAGTTATACCTTTAAAATTAACTAATATACCGGTAACCTTTTAAAAGAGAATTAATAGTATATTAAATCCTTATTTAGACCGTTTTTACATAGCTTATTTAGATAATATTATTATTAACTTAGATATACTAAAGAAATACTATAAAAAAGTCGATATAGTGCTAAAAGCGTTAAGAAAAGCTAGCTTATATATCTTACTAAAGAAATATAGCTTTTATATATAAGAAGTAAAATTCTTAAGGTATATAATTACTTCTTTTTATATAAAGATAGACTTATAAAAGATTTTTATAATTAAAGATTAGCTAATTCTTATAAATATTAAGGAAATCTAAAGCTTTATAGGATAAGCGAATTATTATAAGAAGTTTATATCGGACTTTTTTAAGATAATTATACTAATCTTATTAGTATTAAAGAAAGCTAAAACGGACCGTTTTAAGTAGAACTTAAAAGCAAACGAAGCTTTTAGAAAAATTAAAGGATTACTTATTAAAGAACCTATATTAAATACCTATAATATAAAGAAGCCGTTAGAATTAAAAACGGATGTTTTTAATTTTGTATTAAGCGCGTAGCTACGTTAGCGCGATAAAAACAATATTCTTAAACTAATAGCTTTTTACTTAAAAAAGCTAGTAAGTATAGAGATTTATTATCTTATTTATAATAAAGAATTCTAAGCTATTATATATGCTTTTAAAGAATTTTAGCATTATATTTTAAGGAATAAATATAAACTTAAGGTTTATATAAATTATAAGAATATTAGTTATTTTACTATAACGTAGTAGTTAAATACTAAGTAAATAAGATAGGCTAAATTCCTTTTAAAATTTAATTATAAGATTATTTATAAAAAAGGTTTTAAGAATAACTAAGCTAATATAATTAGCTAATAACTAGACCTTAATAATAAAAAAGAGCTTTATAAAGAGACCTTATTATTTCTAAATACTAATAGTAATTTAAAGTTAAAGACGTTATATATACTATTAAATATATAAGGAGATCTTATTACTTTAAAATTACTTAAGAATTCTTATAAGAACCTAGATAAAAAAAATATAAGAATCTTAAGTAAAAAGGAAAAATAGCGTTTTATAAGAATAAGCTATTCCTTACCTTAAAGACTAAGAAAAAAGTTATAACGGATTTTTATTTATACTTATTATATAGATATTAAAGTATTACGAAAACCTATAATAAAATTAAAAGCTATTATAATACTTATAACCTCCGTACGAAAATCTAAGGAGTTATTAAGTTATACGAAGTATATAATAAAAGCAAGGCTATATAATATAAGCCTTATAGTAACTTAATTCCTTTAAAAGTTCCTTTAAGACCTTAAGACTATATAACCTTAAACTTTATTATAAAATTACTAAAGTCTATAAATCTTATAACTAGTATAGAATATAATTCTATTTTAGTTATAGTTAATCGTTTTATAAAATATAGCTATTTTATTTTAACGTATAAAGCTATAGATATAGAAAAGTTATCTTATACTTTTATAAGATATATTATAGCTAATTAAGGACTTTTAAGTTTAATTATTTTAAATAAGGATCGGAAATTTATTTCGAATTTCTAGCAAGGCTTAACGCAAGCCTTAAGTATAAAGCATAGATTATTTACTGCTTTTAACCTTATTATAAACGGAATAATAAAACGGTTAAATTAAACGCTTAAGCAATACCTTAAAAGCTATATAAATTATTAGTAAAATAATTAGCTTTTTAAATTGCTTATAGTATAGTTAGTATATAATACCTCTTATTTTAAGCCTATTAAAAATACTTTAGTATTCGCGAATTATAGCTTTATACTTAAAGCTTATAAGTTTTCTTTACTTAAAGAAGTTATAGCTAAAAAAGCTATATTAAACTCTAAGTAGTTAATAAGCTTATATAGATTTATAAAGTTAGAATTAAAATATATTGCTAAAAAGATATTATATTATTACGATAAAAGATTGTCTTTAAAACCTTTTTTATTTAAAGGCGATAAAGTATATCTTTTAATAAGGAATCTTAAGACGAATAGACTTAATAAGTCTTGAAATTATAAGAAGATAAGACCTTTTAAAGTTATAAAGAAAATAAGAAAGGTTAATTATAAGTTAGAACTTTTAACTAGTTTACTTATATACCCTAATTTTATATATCTTTATTAAAGCCGACTTTATAGAATATTAAGGTAGTAAAAGAGCTAGACTTAAAAAAAGTTAAAGAGAGTAAATATATAGTAAAAGCTATACTTACTAAGAAAATAGAAAATTAAGAACACTTTTATTTAGTAAAGTAAAAGGACTATTTTAGTTTAGATAATACTTAAGAACTTATAAAGCACTTAAGAAATGCTTTAAGAAAAGTTAAGGATTTTAAT
>JAPEBW010001362.1:0-25513 GCA_027405785.1 Ophiocordyceps robertsii | reverse complement strand
TAGCCGTACCGACTACGCGCTTTATATTCTCGCCCTTAAGGCCCCCTTTATATAGAGGTTCTTTAAGACTATTAAGTACGTTTAAAACCTTAAGAGCGAGGAGTTAGGCACTAAGGCTATCGAGGACCTTATTACCCGCTTTTAAGCGGGAATATAGACGTTCGATACCTTAATGCTTATTATACCCGTTAATATTAGCGGGATAGCGTACCCTTACCTTAATACCTTCCCGGTAGCTAAACGCGCGTTAGTCGGCGGAAAGGCGTAGGTAGTAGCGCTATATAAAAAGGATAATAAGTCGGAAAGCTTAGCGACGGAAAGCGGGGGATAACTATAATAGCGGTAATAAGTAAGATATAATATCTCGCTTATAAGCAGCTTATAAGGCTAGTAAGTAAAATAGGAGACTTAGCGGAGGATTAAAAAACGGCGTAAGAAGGGTAAGTAAGATAATAATACAAGATAAGGCCTAAATAAAGCTAGTCTCTCGTAATATATCCCGCTAAGGAACTTAAGCATGCCCCGGCGCGGAGACTCCTTACTACTTAGTAAGGGCCCGAACACACGCCTTAAAGGAGAGTCGGAAAAACGTTACTATAAGTTCTAGCTAAACGCGCTAATTACCTTAATAAGGATAAAGCCGTATAATTAAATATAAAGTAAGGATTTACAATAAAGCCGCCTACTAACTATCTTAAGCTACCTAGCTACTATTAGCTGGATAGGCTAATAAAACTATTAAAAGGATAAGGACGGCGTACTATTAATATAGCGTAAAATCGCTATTACGAAGCTATTACTTAGCACCCCCTTTACTTTATCCTTACTTTAAACCGATAAGGACGTTAGCTTTTCTTTCTTACTTAAGGGAGTTATTATAGAATCTAAACGGCTACGCCTAAACTCCTTACTTTACTCTTAAGGAAGCTTTACAGAACCCCGCGACAGGAACGCTTAAAGCATATACTATAAAGGCTTGCTTAAGGAGATACGACGAACATTACTAGTCGGACCCCGCTAAGGTTTCCGGGATATAACTATAGATAGTTAGGAGCCTACTTAACTATAGTTTACGATATATCTAACTATAGGAGATACCGTAGAAACTATTAAGCGGATTCCGCCGGTATCTTTAGGGGATTTTTAGGGATTTCCGCGGGATATCCTAACTATAGTTCGACCCGTTTTTAACTATAAAAGCACCTTAAAAGATATAAGATAAACCTTACCGCGATTTTTAAGGGATATCTAAGGATATTTAAGGGATTTCCCTAACTATAGTCTATAGTGTTTCTAACTAAGCTTATACTTAGTTTATTAGGCGATTTTACGAGGATATTTACGGTTTACTTTACGTACTACGGATAGTATAGTTAGAGATCCTTAGAATTAGCTTAGAGAACTAAGTATAAAGTAGCTAGCTATGCTTTTAAGAAATAGATAAGCTTTTTACTATTTCTAAACCCTTATATACGTTTATGTGCGGTAATTAGTCCGTTATACCGGCCTAACTAGCGGTAATTAGTCTATAGTACCGGCCCCGACTGGCGGTAATTAGTCCGTAGTACCGGCCCCGATTAGCGGTAATTAGTCCGCGCCTTATCCCCTTATCCTTACGCCGTAAGGCGTAGCAGTTATAACTTATAACTAGCGGTATTTACTTTCTTAATTACTCCTTTATATTTAGCGGTATTTACTTTACTAAAGATTAGTACTTCTTAGTACTTAAGATTACTAACGGAATAAGGTTTCCGTTATATATTCCCCTCTTTAAGGTCTTTTTAAACCTAAAAAGATAAACATTCTTTTCTTATAGGTTCTTCTTAACCTTTAAGAAACTATTTAAATAATTAAAGAAATCCTACTTTAAAGAGAATAACTTTAAGAATTCTTTAAAAAAAATCTTAATCTTTTATCTTTATAGATCTTTTTTAAAGAAAAATCTTATTTAGATTTCCTTTTACTTTTACTATTTAGGATAGTAAAGAAATCCTAGCTTAAAGAAGCTAATACTTCCTCTTAAGAGTTTTATCGATTAAAATCCTTAACTTTTCTTAAAGCATTTCTTAAGTGCTTTATATATTCTTAGGTATTATCCGAACTAAGATAGTCCTTCTACTTTACTAAATAAAAGTGTTCTTAATTTTCTATTTTCTTAGCGAGTATAGCTTTTACTATATATTTACTCTCTTTAACTCTCTTTAAGTCTAGCTCTCTTATTACTTTAGCATTTTATAAAGTCGGCTTTAATAAAGATATATAAAAAATAAGGTATATAAGTAGATTAGTTAAAAGTTCTAACTTATAATTAACCTTTCCTATTTTTACTATAACTTTAAAAGGTCTTATCTTCTTATAATCTAAAGACTTATTTAGTTTATTAGTCTTAACATTCCTCGTTAAAAGATATACTTTATCGCCTTTAGATAAAAAAGGTTCTAAAGACTATCTCTTATCGTAATAATACGATATCTTCTTAGCAATATATTCTAATTCTAATTTTATAAATCCGTATAAGCTAATTAACTGCTTAGAGTTTAATATAGCTTTTTCGGCTATAACTTCTTTCGGTAAAGAAGACTTATAGGCTTTAAGTATAAAGCTATAATTCGCGAATGCTAGAGTATTCTTAATAAGCTTAGAATAAGAGGTATTATACGCTAACTATACTATAAGCAATTTAAAAAGCTAATTATCCTGCTAATAATTTATATAGCTTTTAAGGTATTGCTTAAGCGTTTAATTTAATCGTTTTATTATTCTGTTTATAATAAGGTAAAAAGTAGTAGATAATTTATACTTTATACCTAAGGCTCGCGTTAAGCCTTATTAAAAATTCGAAATAAATTTCCGATCCTTATCTAAAATAATTAAACTTAGAAGTCCTTAATTAGCTATAATATATCTTATAAAAGTATAAGATAACTTTTCTACGTCTATAGCTTTATACGTTAGAATAAAATAGCCGTACTTCGTAAGATAATTAACTATAACTAAAATAAAATCGTATTCTATACTAGTCGTAAGATCTATAAACTTTAGTAGTTTTATAATAAAGTCTAAGGCTATAAAGTCTTAAGGTCTTAAAGGAACTTTTAGAGGAATTAAGTTACTATAAGGCTTATATCGTATAGCCTTACTTTTATTATATACGTCGCATAACTTAATAACTCCTTAGATTTTCTTATAGAGGTTATAGGTATTATAATAGTTTTTAATTTTATTATAAGTTTTTATAATACCTTAATATCTATATAATAAGTGCGAATAAAAATCTATTATAACTATTTTCTTAGTCTTTAAAGTAAGGAATAGCTTATTCTTATAAAACACTATTTTTCCCTCTTACTTT
Source organism: Ophiocordyceps robertsii (assembly GCA_027405785.1). Classification (NCBI taxonomy): domain Eukaryota; kingdom Fungi; phylum Ascomycota; class Sordariomycetes; order Hypocreales; family Ophiocordycipitaceae; genus Ophiocordyceps; species Ophiocordyceps robertsii. The sequence continues at coordinate 22,161 of JAPEBW010001362.1, read as the reverse complement.
AGATTTTTATATCTTTTCTTATTTAGGTTTTTATAAGAATTCTTAAGTAATTCTAAAGTAGTAAGATCTCCTTATACGTTAAATAGTATATATAACGTCTTTAACTCTAAATTACTATTATTATTTAAAAATAATAAGGTCTCTTTATAAGGCTCTTTTTTATCGTTAAGGTCCGGTCGTCGGCTAATTATATAAGCTTGGTTATTCTTAAAACCTTTCTTATAAATAATCTTATAATTAAATTCCAAAAGGAATTCAGCCTATCTTATTTACCTAGCATTTAACTGCTACGTTATAGCAAAATCACTTATATTCTTATAATCTATATAAACCTTAAGTTTATATTTATTTCTTAAAATATAATGCTAAAATTCTTTAAAAGCGTATATAATAGCTAAGAATTCTTTATCGTAAATAGGATAATAAATCTCTATACCTACTAGCTTCTTTAAGTAAAAAGCTATTAGTTTAAGAATATTGTTCTTATTGCGCTAGCTTAGCTACGCGCTTAATATAAAATTAAAAGCATCCGTTTTTAATTTTAACGGCTTTTTTATATTATAGGTATTTAATATAAGCTCTTTAATAAGTAATCCTTTAATTTTTCTAAAAGCTTCGTCTGCTTCTAAGTTCTACTTAAAAGGGTCCGTTTTAGCTTTCTTTAATACCGAAAGAATTAGTATAATTATCTTAAAAAAGTCCGATATAAACTTCCTATAATAATTTGCATATCTTATAAAGCTTTAGATTTCCTTAATATTTATAAGAATTAGCTAATCTTTATTTATAGAAATCTTCTATAGGTTTATCTATATATAAAAAGGAGTAATTATATGCCCTAAGAATTCTACTTTATATATATAAAAGCTATATTTCTTTAGTAAAATATATAAGCTAGCTTTTCTTAATGCTTTTAGCACTATATCGACTTCTTTATAGTATTGCTTTAATATGTCTAGGTAAATAATAATATTATCTAAATACGCCGTGTAGAAACGGTTTAAATAAGGATTTAATATACTATTAATCCTTTTTTAAAAGGTTGCCGGTATATTAGTTAATCCTAAAAGCATAACTAAAAATTTATAAAGTCTATATTGCGTTCCGAAGGCTATTTTAAATTCGTTTCCTTTTTTAATACGTATTTAGCTATAAGCAGATTTAAGGTTAACCTTAATATACTACTGCTTATTAGCTAATCTATCTCTTATCTCGCTTATAAGAGGTAACGGAGTCCGGTCTTTTATTATATCGTTATTTATTTCTCTAAAATCGATATAAAGTCGAGTTTTTTCTTTATCTTTACTATTCTTTAGAGTAAATAATATAGGAGCTCTATACTTTAATTTAAACTTTTTAATATAACCTTTTTATAGGTTTTCGTCGATATATTCTTTTAATAACTTTAGATACTTCTTATCTAAGTTATATATCTTACGGAATCTAGGCTTAAAGCCTTCTTTTAACTTAATTTCCTAATCTTAACTACCGCGTAGTAGTAGTCTATCTTTAGGTAGCGGCGTAAATATATTGAAATATCTCTTTAGCATATTTCTAAGAATTTTTAAATAACGATCCTTAAGGTGTTTTAAATTAATAATACCTTTTAAACGTCTTATATATTATATTCGCTCTTTAAGGTGCTTTAAATTAATAGTACCTTCCGAACACTACAAGCTCTTCTTATATATCTTATTCTTAATCTTTCTTTTATTCCGTTTCTTCTTAATCTTATCTTTTTACTTAAGGTATTGCTACTTAATATCCTTTAAGGTATTCGATAGATTTTCTCTTAATAAATTATAAGCAGCGTTATAATTATCTCCTAGGCTTTTAGTCTCTTTACTAAGGTTTAGCGTTATTTTCGCTTATATTATACTAATCGTAGTTATATTGTCTTTAATCATACTAGTTGTCTTATCGTCTTTCGTTACGATATTTATTATTACGATATTTATATCTATATAAGAAGCTTTATTATCCTTATTATTACTATTCTTTATATAGTTATCGTTAGGTATTGCTATATTTAAATTATTCGAGGGTTTCGTTTTAGGTTTATCCTTTATTAAACTATAAAAAGGGATATTTAAGGTATTGTCTTTAAACCTTAAAAGGCCTTTATCTTAATTTATTATAAGATTATATTTCCGTAAAAAGGGTAGTTTTAATATAATATTATAGCTAATAGCTAAGATATTAAAGGAATCTTTAAAGTTATAAATCCCGATCGTATACTTAAGAGGATTAGTTTTTAGTATAATCTTGCTATTATTATACTTAAAGGGTAATCCTTTTACTAAAAGAAGTATATAAAGCTCGTCTTTTCTTCTATAACGTAATTTTAAACGATTTACCGTTATAAGGGAAATATAGCTACTTATCGCACCGCAATCTACTAATATATTAAGGCGATATCTTTTTAATTTTAATATAAAGGTTATTTTTATACTTTAAGAATTATTATTTAACGTAAGTAAGTTTTATTTACTAAGAAATAGCCTTATTATTCTTAAGCTCGTTAGTTTTTTACCTCGTCTACTAACTTCTTAGTAAATCTTAATTCTTTTTGCGAAACTAGTCTATCTAAGTAACTAAGCTATTTATAAGCTTTAAAAACTAGATTTTTACTAGCTTTATAGTTCTTAACTACTTTACTAATAATATTAATACCTTTAGTACGATTAATTTCTCTTTATCGTTTTTAGTCGTTAATCTCTTCTTGCTTAGCTTTTAGCTGATTTTTAAGCATATCTTTTAAGAATTTTTCTACTCGTAATAGTATTTCTAAATTATAATTCTTATTGCGAAGATTATAATTAGTCTCGAAATACTCGCTATATTATCTAAACGTATCTTTAATAGCTAGGTTAAGGAATTCCGTATCTTCCTTAAGCTTATCAGCTAGCTTGTCGTTCTTTTTCTTAAGATCGTCTTTATCTTTAATTAAATTAGTAATATATATAGAAAGAGATATATAATCTTCTTTTAGCTTAATTATCTTATTCGTTAAAGCTAAGTTACTATCTTAAAGGTTTTTAATAATCGTTTCGTTATACTGCTTAAAGAGTAAAAGTTATTTAATTTTAATCCGGTTATCGATATTTTCTTACGAAAGTTCCTCTTTATCGGCTTCGATATCCTCCTTAAGGTTTTCTATAAAAACCTTAGTATTGGTAGTAAGTTCTTTAGTCGTTATAGCGGGTTTATTATAAGTCTTCCTTAGTTTAAAAAACCAGCCGCTTCCTTACTTATCTAAAAGGTATATAAAGTAGTTATTATTATAATATCTAGTCTAAAAAAGCCACTTATATGCCTTATCCTTAATAGTAATTACTATATTAAGATATTTTATAAAAGGAGCGTAAGGCCCGTTACTATCTTCTTTCTTAAAAAAGGGCTCTTTATCTATTTTTTATAATTTAAGGTCTTTAAGATTATAGTCTTTTTCCGTATTTAAAGGCGTAACGTTCGTATTAAAATAAGGAGCGTTTTTATCGTCTTTGTTAATAGTTTATAAAGAAGTTCTAAGCTTATAATTATCCTTAGTCTTAAAAGTATTTCTTTACTAATCGTTTAAGCTCTTAGCTTTTAACTTAATCTTAACTTTAGGTTCTTTATCGTAAAGACCTTTTATAGGCGAACTAGTCTTAAACGGACTAAAAGTTAGCATAATAAGCTTTACGTCGATATCGGTATCCTTAGTTAAAGGTAGTAGTAAAGTATATCGCGGATTATAAGCTAAGAAGGCATTATTCTTATAAATAAGCATATTCTTTCCCTTAAAAAGATTCCTTTTCTTAATATAATCTCTTGCGATATAGCCTTCCTTTATATAATTAAAGCATTAAATAGCTTTTCTAGCGGGCTTTAGCGGGCTCGCTTTAAGGGTATTTAAGTTTATTACGTCGTAACTTAGGTCTCGCTTTTGCTTCTTATTATTTTTCTTAATAACCCCGCTAAGAGTTAAACGGTATTTTCTCTATTGCCGGCGTTTATATTACCTATCGTCTATTTAGACCGCTAGACTAATATAATCTAATAGCGTCTTTAGCCTATCTAAGCGGTAAATTTCGTCTTTAACTTTTTTTTTTAGTCCTTCGTAAAATATAGCTATAAAGGTATTATCTTCCTATTTTAGCTTAAAAGTTATTTATCGGAATTAAGCTACGTAAGCTAATAACGACGTAACTTACTTAAGGCTTCTTAATTTATGCTCTGCTAATCGTTGCTTATTTATAATTCCGAACGTTTTTCGTAGAGCTTCTTCGAAGTTATCGAAATTCTTAAAAATATTCCTCGTCTCGGAATTCCTATCTTTAAGACTATTATCTATATAGTCCTTAAGAATTAGTTCGAACTATATTACGGCTAAGCCTTATAGGCAATTAGATATAAATATAACCTTTACTACTTCTTTATTTATCGTAGTAAGATAAAACTAAAAATAAGCTTTAAGAGAGGTAATAAACTCTTATAGCTTAGCTAATTCTTTAGTATAAGGTTTAGGAGCTTTAATCTTTAAAATAAAACTACTATCTATAGAACTTATAGGGGGATAAGAAAGTTCTAACTACCTTAAACTAGCTTATAGCTAACTAATCGGCTATAGTATTGTAAAAGTAGATATTTTTTCTTTTACTTATTATAATTAGATAAACGTAATTATAATAAATACCTTTTTTTTATTAAATAACTTAAAGAACTTACTAAGTATAAAATACTAAATAATCTTTATCGGAGCTATTTAATCGTAAAGACTCTTATAAGCTAGTTTTATATTACGGAACCTTTAGTATTTCTTATATGCTAAGAAGCTTTATATAGTTTATTTAATTTAAATTTACTTACTAAAAGGGATAAAGAAGACTTAGTATAGACTACTAAACTAAATAAGGTAAGGGTATCTTATTATATAGATTTCTTAGGTTAAAACTAGCTAAAGAAAAAGAAAGAAGGAAAGGAAAGAAGTTAAGGGAAAGAGGAGTAAAGACCTCCTTTTATACTTTTTTAAGGCTATTAAAAGGTTCCCCTTTTATATGCTTTTATATACTTTTATATGCTTTTATATATTAAGCTATAACTTATACCCCGTATAACTTATAAGGTTACTAAACTACTTCTTAAGCTAATAAAAATAGCTTATACTATCTTTATTACTAGTTATAAGTAATATACGCTTTATTATTTACGATTAGCTTATAAGACTAAATATCCTTATCTTAAAACCTTTTATAAGATTTTATCCTTTTTTAAAGGGAGGCCTCTTACTATAGCTTTATATAAGGCATTAGTCGATTATATAAGAGGAAGGCCTCTTACCTTAACTTTATATAAGATATCGGTTAATACGAATCCCGTTACTAGCTAAAGCTAACCTAAGCCGAATATAGGCGTATTTAACCTATACCGCTTATAGCTAATACTAGCTATCTTTAACCGTTAAGCTATATCGTCTCTTTTTATAACTACCGGTATTTACTTTAATAGTTATAACTTGTAATTAGCGGTATTTACTTTACTAGTTACTCCTTTATATCTAGCGGTATCTACTTTACTAAATATTAGTACTTCTTAGTACTTAGGATTATTAACGGAATAGGGTTTCCGTTATACTTAGCTTATAAAATTTGTTTTAAGATTGTAATAGCTTTAATTAAATACTACTTAATAGCTAAAAGTCTAATTTTTAATATAAAAGCTAGAAAGTAAAAGGTAAAATTTAGTAAGTATAATAATATTTTTTTTATATTATAAAGTATTAAATTAATAAAAAAAGTTAAGGCTTTATATATATCACGCTTTTTATTACTTTTTTCTTTTTACTTATTATATAATAGTATTATTTTATAGTACTATATTTAAATACCCTTACTTAAAGTACTTATTTTATATTAAAAAGTACTTCTTTATATAATTACTATAAGGAGTCTTAATAGCTAAGTAAAAGATACTTTTTTTATAAAAATTAAGAGGTTACTACTAATAAGACTTATTTTTACTACCTCTTACTTAGTATTAAGTTAAGCTTACTTACTTTCTTTAATACTATAATAAGTATTATAAGTATACTTTAAAAACTATATTTATACTTATACTTAAACCGCTTTTTTAAGCACTTATATTAATTTCTTAATTGATTTATTATATACTTATTATTATAATAAACTAAAAGTCTTTTTTTAAGCTAAATTAAGCTAAAAGCTAACTTAAAGTAGCCGCTAACGCCCTTATTACTGTTTTTAATATTATAGCTTTAAATAAATTTAATATAAGTCGTTTACTATATTATTCTCTTACTATTAGCAGTATACTTATAAAGTAGCTACTATAAAGTAACTTATAAGTATTATTAGGTTTTTATTAGTTTTAATACTTTTATACTATAACTAAAAGTATTATTAAGCTTACTTTTTTAAGCGGCTATAATATAGTTATAAGCGTTATTAGTTAAGCTACTTTAATTAAGCTTACTTTTATAAACTTTAACTTAGCTAAAAGTATTATTAATTAAGCTACTTTAGCTAAGCTTATATCTTTAAAAAACTATATAGTTATAAGTATTATTAATTATGCTATTTTAATTAAGCTTATTTTTATAAACTATAACTTAGCTAAAAGTATTATTAATTAAGCTATTTTAGCTAAGCTTGTATTTTTAAGCGGCTATAATATAATTATAAGTATTATTAGTTTAGCTACTTATAAGCTTATTTAAAAAAAGCGGGCTATAGCTAGCGCTACCGCTACTTAAAAAGCAATAAGTAGCTTTATTACTATTATAATATAAGTTAATACTACTTATACCGCCGTTAAAAGTAATAATACCCTTTTTTAAAATACCGCCTTTACTTATATAGCCGCCCTTACTTTTACTACCGCTTATAATTAAGCGCTTATTATTATATAAGCTAAAAAAGGAAGGGGGTCTTAGCTAGCTTAAATACCTTAAAGCAAACTATATATTTATATTATATAATAATAGCTTTAATTATAAGGCGGGCGCTACTAGCGCCCTTTACTTAAACGTCCTTTACCGCTTAGGCGTACTCTTATAGACTTATTAGATCTATAACCTCGGGGCTATATACACTAAACTTTAGTGGCCGGGTTCCCCTGCGCCTGGCAGCGTGCCTATTGGCTAGAGGGTAGGTGAATGTTTCGCGCCGGGGGGTGAATGTCTGCGGGCTCCACTGCGGCGATTGGTTCCAGCCTTTTCAGTGGCTTCCGTCCGTATGTATGTACCTGGTTAGCGGCCCGTCCTTGGCGGTTTCTCCAGGCGTGCTCATCCATCTGCATTTGCCGGCGACTGCGGCGGGCGACGTCAAAGGGAAACACATACATTTTCCATCCCCCCTTCAGCAACCACCAAACAAACATCGGACGATTTTAAAGCCATTAGCAAATGCTCTCCGATTCCCTTGCGCCGCCGCCCTGCCTCTTCTCCCTCTGCTCACTCCCTCCCTGCCGGTCCTCGAGCACCTCGGAGCCTCTCGCCTCCTCCGTCAACGTCCGTCTTTTGCCACCGGCCCTCGGCCGCATCGGACCGAAACCATCACCATGCCTGCTCCCGTCAACAAGGAAAACAGCCCGTCCGCCCACATCGATATCCACGATGACCGCGTCGCGCCGCGCGAGGACTGCGAGGCCGCCAGCCCGGGCATGAGGAATAGCAAGGGATGGGACGGCAAGCTTCGCGTCCCCAAGTCTGCCCTCGTCACTAACCCAGAGGCCCTGTCGGACGCCGAATACTCGGACGATGGCAACGTTTTGCCCGGGGAGGAGATAAGCGCCGACGAGGGTGAGTCGGCAACCGCGTGACTGTAGACGTAGAGCAAATGGCTAACGAGGCGTCGTCACAGACCTGCTCGATAGCGAGGATTCTGATACCGAGGAGATCATGTGCTCTCATTCTCGAGTCGGCGCCATTTCCTCGCTGCGGCTGCAACGCTTCAAAAACGTGGTTCGGCTCTGCCTCCGTCAAAACAGCATTCAAAAGATTGACGGGCTTGACCCCCTGGCAGAGACGCTCAAAGACCTCGATCTCTACGACAACTTAATCTCCCACATGCGCGGGCTCGACGGCCTGGTCAATCTGACGAGCCTGGATCTAAGCTTCAATAAGATCAAGCACATCAAGAACATCAGCCACATGACACAGCTCAAGGAGATCTTCCTAGTCGCCAACAAGATCGGCAGAATCGAGGGATTGGAAGGGCTGGGTAACCTTAGCTCGCTGGAGCTGGGTTCGAATCGCATCCGGGAGCTGCAGAACCTCGACGGCCTCGACAAGCTGGAGGAGTTGTGGGTGGCCAAGAACAAGATAACAGAGCTGACTGGACTGGGCGGGCTGCCCAGCCTGCGGCTGCTCAGCATACAGTCCAATAGGATCAAGGACCTGTCCCCCCTGAAAGAGGTTCCTGGGCTAGAAGAGCTCTACATTTCCCACAACATGCTCGAAACGCTCGAGGGGCTCGAGGGGAACGAGAAGCTCAAGATAGTCGACATTTCCAACAACCAGGTCGCCAGCCTCAAGGGATTGACGGGGCTGAGCAAGCTCGAGGAGCTTTGGGCCAGTTACAATCAGCTGGGAGACTTTGCCGAGGTCGAGGGCGTGCTCAAGGACAAGCAGCACCTAACGACGGTCTACTTCGAGGGCAACCCCCTTCAGCTTCACGGCCCGGCGCTGTACAGGAATAAGGTCCGGCTGGCTCTGCCGCAGGTCAGCCAGATCGATGCCAGTGAGTATTGACCCGCTCCCTGACAAGCCACAAAGCCGCACAACTGATGCTTCGACTAGCGTTTGTGAGGGTCTGACGTGGGCGAGCTCGCGGGACGTAGCTGAATGATCCTGTTTCTTTCTTTCCATCACATGCGAGCATGGTGTTCTATGGCGTTTGCGAGGCAGGAGCCTGGAAAGTCTGTGTCCCTCCACGGAGAGGGGCGACGAGGCCAAAAGTGGTCGGCGTGGTGGATGGATTCCACGGAGAATCTCCCTCCCCCGCCCCTGGTTTTGTGATCCAGAACCAGCTCTCATCAGTGTTGTGTGTAGATGAGCCAGCGCAATGCAAGACCCCAGGCCCCTGCCACCCTTCCGATTGTGGACCGTCACGGCTGGGGAGTGTGAAGCGTCGCGCGTGCGAGTGAGTGGGTGGCCCCGGATACTGAACACACTCCGTCTAGCGTAGCAGATGACTTGCTCCGTGGACGGGCTGATTGTGCACATGGAAGAAATGAAAGAGGATACGAAAGACATGCCGAAAAAGGAGAGGTAATGAGAGGAAGAAGAAGGAAAGAGAACGGGGCGGGCAGGAGAAACAGGTGGAGAGAATAATTTACAGGCATGAGAAGCGACCGGTGTCTTGGCCACGCCGGACTCGAAACGAAATGACTGTGCAGGTGCAGTGTCCATTGACCAATCGTCGGGGACCCCCTCCCGCAGTACCAACGAATGGGGCAATAAGAGAATAGGCCAACGTTGGGAAGCATCCCGTCCTTTTATTATCATTAAACTTTACTACTAGGCCAGTCATCTATCCACAAGGAAGAGAAACATCATGGCTTGGTATCATCGGTCTGAAACAGCTCTCGGGTAAAGTAGCCCGGCCAGTCCAATGCATCGCAAAGGTCCCTTCCGGTAACAACAGCACCAGACTGCTCGGAGAGCGAGAAGAAAAAAGGCAGCGTAAAACATGCGCCAATGCCGCTTATGCAGAATAGTCTCTGGCTGCCCAGAAACAGGGACCCCAATCCACAGTCACTCACTCACGACGGGCATTTTCTGTCGCCTAGTCCTCACTCGAAAAGAAGCACTCGCAGCTCCCCTGAGCAGCCTGCACGTCGGCGATTTGGGTGCCCGAATTGTCCACGCACGTCGGCTGACCGATGGTCGAGTTCATGAGCTGGGAAATTTCAATGTCTCCTGGCCATGCGCCGTGCTGTTGTTGCTGCCCGGGTGCCGGGATGCCACGGCCGTCTCGCCGTCGGGTGTAGAACGTCCCCCGCAAGACCACGTCTCTGTATTGGCACTTGGCAGCACGGTTGCTCGGCGTGGCGCCGTCGGAAGGGACAACGACTTTGGTCATGGGCAGGAAGAAGACGAGTCGCTCCGTCGGCTGGTTGCCATCGACAAGCTTCAGGTCGACGTCGGAAAAAGACGGGGTCAGGGGGTTCTGCTTGGAGGAGATGGTAAATGCTGCCGGGCCGCGTGATTGAATGTTCCAGTACAGGGTTGTCCAGGAGTCGTCGCCAAAGGACTCGCAGTTCCAGGTGGAGGACCGAGACGTGCATTTGGTAGACGTCTTTTTAAGGCTCGTCTTGACAGCGAAGGACCCGGCTGGAAATATGGGCCTGGGGCTATCCAGTGTGCTTGCCGTGGTACCGCTGGTTGGCAGCAGTCGCCGTTTTATCAGCAACGATTTGCTTTTCCCGAGCATCGGTTCAGACAGAATGTCGACACAAACTCACCTCCTTCGTAACCCAACCGACAGCCCGACGGCCAATCCGACAATAATGATGGCGGCGATGCCAACAAGTACGAGGAAGCGAGATGATCGTTTTCTGTGCGCAAACCAACCCCTTTCCTCTTCCTCGCTGGTGCTTTCCTCTATTTGGGGGGCCGGCGGCAACTCGGTTCTGTCAGACTCACCCTCCTTGCTCGGTAAAACTTCGACCTCTTTACTGGGCAATATCTCGACCTCGGTAGTGGGTTCGGGGTTGACGTAGGGAGACGGATAATAGCCGGCGCCGGCGCTCCGCCGTGGGTGCTTCTGCGGCACTCGGAGGGGACCTTTGGGCAGCGCGCCCGGGTTGTAGGCATCGCTGTACTGCGTAATAATGGACATGGTTTGCATGGTCCGCAGCGACGATCTCGAGGAGTTGGATGAACGCTGGTTGTAGAAGGGGCCCGCCATAGTGGCGGACGGGGGCTTGGGGCTCATCCCGAGCTCCGACGGCGGCGAGCAATGATGGTGGGGAGGGCGGCAGAGGGGAGGATAAAGGTCGAGGAGGCTTTCGAATCCTGCCAACGGATGAACGACTCTTGGTGTTGATGCCGTCGTCGATGAAGAGTATGGGGGGCGAGAGGGAACGAATGGGAGAGAGTCGGAGAGAGATGATGGCTTGGAGAACAGGAGACGAATGCCGCAGGCCTTAGGAGAAAGGAGGTCAAGATAGCCAACGGATAGTCCGTCTGCCTAGTTTTCTTTCCATTCCCAGCGTGCCCTTGTCGCAGCCCGCCCCGCTGCAGCTCGTGGCAGGCTCGGGCGCAGGAGACTATGGTCATGATGAAGTGCAGCCAGCGGATGGGAGGTGAGACAGCGCGAGAGGACAGTGTGGGACCCCAGGGAGAGAGAAGCGCGTGCTCTAGGCGAGAGCAAAGACGCCGAGGCGAGACATTGCGCTTCTTGTCGTGTGAACCGAGCCTAAGAGCCTGCGGGAGAGTGGTTGTCGTGGAGGTTGCAGGTGACTTGAGACGACAGGCGAGGAGGCGAGAGAAGAAAGGTGGCACAGAGGACCTCGGATGCGCACGCAAAGAAGGAAGTAAGAGCTTCACGCATGCTGCTACCGAGTCCTTGCCTAGGTAGGTAGGTAAGGTATTACCTACCTGTTCACCACCCGTCCTTGTACATAAACATACTTACAACCTACCTTCCTGCCTTGACGCTTGACTCTTTCCCTGTTGACTACCAGAATTCGTACCCAGGTAGGTACGTTGTATACACATCATTTTTACGCTGCATGTTGTATTCGTACCTCTATGTATCTACCTAGTACGTTTGGCAGGTCCCCTTTCCCAGCCAGCTTCCTTCCTGCTTCCCCTGCTTCCCGTGACGCCAAAACGGGCAAAGAAGAAAAGAAGAGAACAAGGCATCCACACACGTGCTGCCCTCTCCCCCGGACGTTTCTGAACCTCATTCATCCCTGGACGGAATCGTTCCTTTTTCTCGCTAGTCATCTTCTTTTTGTTCATTTCCAACGACACGTCTTAACCCAAGGGGGGGGGGGACCCTAGCCCACCATGGCGGGCAACAGGCACGCACCCCCCTTACTCCCGCGCGTGGCGCTGATTGGCCTCGTCGACTCACCACCATTCGTCGTCGGTCTGGCCAGCTTCGAGGGGACGCACCTGCGTAGTCGGAAGCGCCAGGGGCAAGTATAGACAAATATTTGCCGAGTTATACGGATATATTCATACTTACGTGTGTCGCTGTCTCGGCGAAGCAGCTCGTCTCACGAGAAGCTTTCCCTCCTCTGTCGGGCTATACACGGATACTGTCTACCTGATACATGCATGCCACGGTGTTCCTGGGCCCTCGCGAGGATAGCCCCCAAGTAACAAAGTGCGCTTGCCTCGGAGAACAGGCAAAAGAAAAGAAGAGCCCGTCCCGGGAGCCGGCATGACAATGGCGGCCGAGCCACCCGCCGCGGCACTCAAGTGCAAGGTAATCATCTGAATGAAGAGGGTGTGCGGCGTGGGGCCTCCTCTTGTCCTGGACATATGTACTCTGTACATACGTCACGTTTCGTCGCAGTTGTAAATAGCATCGAAACCCTCGGCTGGTCATTCACAGGCCACGCACCTACACACTTACACGTAGAGATCTCTCCATGTACACTTATGGATACGTGTTTGGATACAACGATCAACGTGCACTCTCTCTCGCACCCAACCAACTCAAGCAACCCTCTCGGGCTCATGAGGCTCGACCTCGTCCTGCCCCCGGATCTCCACCGCCTCATCGCTCAACTCCGGCCCATCCAACACCTCCCCCTTGTCGGTCCACACGGCCGCCAGCTCGCGCTCAATGTCTTCCCGCCTTTTCGTCCACTCGCCCACCTGTGCTAACCGCTCCCGGAGCTCCTGAAGCTCCTTCTCTACCTGCAGCTTCTCCCGCTCCGTCCCAATCCGCTCGAATTCCCATCCATCGCCGTGCTCGCCCATGCCGAGAATAAGGTTGAAAGTGTGGTACTTTTTGAGAGATGCCCGCGTCGATATTGTGATGAGAGCTGCAGGCTTGTCATTGGCGACCCTCTTTGTCTTACCGGCACTGGTACTCACTTATGCCCTTTTCCTTGCACGTCTCGTAGAGAAGACCTTCGACATCGCTCGAGACGGCGCTCGTGCCCTCGTCGATGACGGCATATTGCGGCTCGTGGTAAAGAAGCCGTGCAAATCCCATCCGCTGCTTCTCGCCTCCGCTGAGCACGTCCTTCCACTCTTTCCGGGTGTCCCAGCCCCCCTCGCGATCGGGCAAGTAGCCGAGCCGGGCCTCTTCGAGAATCCTCGCGAGGTCCTCTTCCGACTTGCGCTTCTCTCGCATGTCCACGTGGCCGTCGGGGTAGATGACCTGATCACGCAGCGTGCCGGGGCTAAGATAGGGTCTCTGTGGTAGAAACATGATACCATCCTGTCCGATGCACTTCGGTCGGCTCACTAGCCCGCGGTAAACGGGCCAGAGGCCGGCGAGTACCCGGCCTATGGCGCTCTTGCCTGCGCCATTGGGCCCGGAAATCTATCCACAATCCCGTGTCAGCGAGTGCGCCACGCCAGGAAGCTTTGCTGAGGGATCCGTCACTTACCAAGAGGTGCTCGCCCCTGCGAACAATCATGGATAGTGAGTCTAGCAGCTCCTCCCCGCCCTGTGGCCATAACCCTGGCGCGGCCACTGGCACATGCTCGAACCGAACGCCATCGAAGCCTTTCTGGATCGTTCCCTGCACATCGGAGAGCGAGTACAGCTCGCTCTGGCCACCACGCAGATAGTACGCGTTGGCGTGGACTCGATGCAGTGTCGATATTAGCGTGTACACCCTGCTCGTGTACCCTGCCAGCTCAGCCAGGTCCTTGATGGAGTACATCATCCGGCCTCCAGCATCCGCGAGCGAGAGCATCAGTCGTTTGTTGGTGATGAAATCTTTCATCCGGTTCCGTTCGCGGCCCCCCTTTTCCTTGCTCTCCGCCATCTCGGCCACTCCGCCGATGCCGCCCCATGCCGGGAAGAAAACGGGCAGGGACGCGAGTAAATAACCGTACGCGCTCCAGCTATACTTGAGGATAAAGTCCTCGAGAATATTATATCGAATCTTGAGCATGTAGATGCCCTCCATCCAGCTTTTCAACGATTTGTACTCCTTGTTCAGGAACGTCTTCTCCATGTCTGCGCCACCGTAAAAGGCGACTTCCTCGGCGTTGGCAATCAGCCTAGCGTGGAGACTTCGAAAGTCGCCTTCCTTGCGTCCCTCCACGGCCTTGAGTTTTCCAAAGGGAGGGGAGAGCCGGCGTAGGATGCTCGCTGTGAGGAAGTAGTTGCTCATCAACCCCGAGAGGGCCAGGGGTCCCAGAGAACGATAGAGCTGGAAGCTAAAGACACACAGGTCGACAAAGGGCTTCCCGAGTGACGAGTACAGATTGGCGGCGGCGGCGCAGAAGAGGGTTAGGTCTTGGGTGATGAACTGGTCGGCTCCTTGTCCCACTCCGCCATCCAAGTTGGACAGCTTGTAGTAATTCAAGTTCTCGTTGAGGTACAGGTCATGCACGTATCTCGTCAGCCGCGTGCGAAAGGCGATGGACACTTTTGATTCGAGGAACTTGATCATGGCATTGGTGTATGAAGCGAAACCCCCGAGCCCACACCACTGCGACGGACAGGCGTGTTAGCGAAAGCAGCATTTCAGGTCGGCAAAGTGGGCAAGAACAAGAGGAACGCCATACCTTGAGGATGCCCCAAATAAAGGCCTTTCCATTGCCGGCGACGAGATCCCGGACGAGCTCGCCGTCCAGCCGGGCGACCACCAACGACAAGTATGTCCGGAGCATGAGAAAGAGACCGTGACTTAGGAGCAGTCCAGCCTCTTTGCTTGACCACCGGGGGATCATTATGCTCATGATGCTGAGAAACTGATGCAGGAAGGCCAGGTTCAGACCCGGCTTGGTGTGCGCGGCGGGGACGGTTCCGTCGCCTAGACCGGAAACACGAGGCGGGTTGAGGAACAGCCGACGGTGCGCCTCAAAGGTGAGGGGCTTGGTCGTGTTGATGGTTACCTTGGACGTGCCCTCCTTGTAGGGGACGTAGATGGTGCGCGAACCATCCTTGTTGTGCAGCCACGAGTTTGTGCGGACAAGCTTCCGGCCTTGCTCCCGC
The DNA here is from genome assembly GCA_027405785.1 of Ophiocordyceps robertsii. Lineage (NCBI taxonomy): Eukaryota > Fungi > Ascomycota > Sordariomycetes > Hypocreales > Ophiocordycipitaceae > Ophiocordyceps > Ophiocordyceps robertsii. The sequence continues at coordinate 7,018 of JAPEBW010001362.1, read as the reverse complement.
TCGAGGCGCTGCCTCTTCCAGCGACGCCGGGTGCCCTCGGCGCCAAGGACAATGGACAGGGCAAGGGCGAGTATCCCCAGAACTCGGGTTCTTCGCGAGGTGCCACGAAGCCTGGTCCGTATGATGGTGGTCCATTTCTCCAAAAAGGCCGCCAGCGCATCTTCGGCCGCCGTGGTCCGCAAGTTGGATTGCGCAGCCATGATGACGGGAGCTCAAGGACCGAGGGCCCGAATCAGGCGGCCTGGGTGGTTCTCATGAGCAACGGCGACAAGGATTTGTCGACGCAATAGGGTAGGAGAGGGTTGAAGCCACGGAACGGGAGGTGCGCGTGGGTAGAGGTGGCTGTCGTTGGTGTTGCGAGTGAGTAGAAGCGGGAATGGTCGGTCGACGCATCGGCGAATCCGGCACGACACGCTACGAATGGCATGTGAAGCTCCGAGGCTACAGGGCGCTGTTAGAATGGGCGCCGACAACACACACCATGTCGTTATCAGATTATATAATGGTACCAAGCACGGACGGCTCGGCACATAGGTATTGTGGAAAGAGGGAGCTCTGGAAGATGATGATGGTGTATAGCTAGCTAGGAAGGAATGTGTGTGCGAAGGGGTGCCCTTATATGTATGTGGCTGACCCCTGTAAATGAGGGCTAGGGCTACGCCCAGGGCTCTCGCAGTGAATTAGGTGTGGGGCCCTGGCGTTTATACTCCTTACGTTTGCAACACCTCCCCTTAGCTATATATAGAGCGTATATATATATAAAGCCTTACGATATAGCCTTTCCCTTATATATTATTCCGGCCTTAGTGTTTTTTAATCTTAACTAATTATAACTAGCTATTCCGCTTATATAACGCCTTATTTATATACTTATCTTTATATAAAGCCCTTTAAAGCTTTATTTAGCCGCCTTTTTTCATTTTAGCTACCGGACAAATTAGTCGTATTTCTCTTTTAAGAGGCCCTTTATAAAGCTATCCGCGATTATCTTATTAGTCCGCACTTATATTAGCTAAAAGAAGCCCTTATTAGTGCGGTAAATAATTTATTTATAGCGGATATCGATATACTTAGTCTTAGCTAAGTTATTTTTATTTAGCACTATAAGCCTCGCGTTTTAGCTATTTATAAAGATTACGAATAAACTTAGCTATAGCTAGCCTAGCTTTATTAATAGCTAATATTATTATATCGCCGCTATACTTATAGGTATAAGGTTTATAAACTCCGCTTTAATTAATAAGGTCGCTATAATCGTTTACCTCTTACTTTTTTAAAAGATAAGCCTATCGCTAAGGAATATAATATAGCCCGCCGTAAAGTAATAAGTACTTTAATCGTTAGTAAAAGAGGTATCTATATATACCTAAAGCTTAAAGTCCTCGATTAAGTATTTCCCCTTTATTATAACTTTATAGTTTAAGGTGCCCTTAATATAACGCTATAGCGTCTTTATAATCGCTATATAATTATATATTAAGTTATTATTAGCCTTAAAAAGCTTATTTACTATATATATAATATCTTACTAAGTGCTTATTAATAGGTAATTAAGGCTATTAATCCGGCAAAGCTACTTTATAGTATTTATTATAAGTTCTTAACTCTTTTAGTTATAAGAAACCTTAAGTCTTACTAGCTATAGCGCTTTTATAGCTTTAGTAACCTTTTAACTAAATTTCTTAAAGATCTTCTTAGCAAACTTCGTTTAGTATATAAGAATTATTCTTACTACTTTATCCTATTTAAATTAAATACCTAAGAATTCTTTAAGCTTATTAAGCTACTTAGATTTATATAGCCTAGTTAAGATATTAGCCGCGGCCTTAATAGCTTCCTTAATAAGTGCTATTATAATAAAATTATTTATATAAATAATTATAAGTATATTACTTACTTTATAGCGGAGGATATACTTATTTATCTTAAAGCGCTTAAAGCTATATTCTCTTAAGTCTATACTTACTTAGTCGTACTATTACTTAAGCGAGCTTTTATAATTATATAAGGCCTTATTAAGCTTATAAACTATAAGGTAGCTAGTAGCTAAGCGGGGGGTGTCTCGTAAGACTAGTAGTGCGGTTGCTTTATAAAGCTAGCGTAAAGGGCAGTAATACTATTAAGTATTACTAGCAGACTTTTATCTATTAGTGCGACGGCAACCCCTCCCGTTATATTATAATTATAACACCTAACTATAGCTCTCTATTCGAGACTAGGCGACAGATAGCACCGGCTTAGCTACGTTAAGCTAATAAGGCAAGCACGTAACGGGCGCGCGGTAGCAGCGGGGCATAAGACTTAAGGCGTATTAAGACGTCGGGCAGCTAGGCCTACGGGTAACTGCATTAACTAGCCGAAGGGCGCGGCGCGCTAGGCCTTAAGAGCCCGCGTTAGCTAGGGTATCCTTGCTTACGGGAACCGGGGCCTATAGGCAAGCGCTTAGAAAGAAGCGTATTAATTAAATTAGTAGCCCGAGGACGTGCTATTATAAAGGGGGGATAGTTATAAAGTGGCTAGTAGCTAAGCGGGGGGTGCCCCGTAAGACTAGTAGTGCGGTTGCTTTATAAAGCTAGTATAAGGGGTAGTAATACTATTAAGTATTATTAGTAGACTTTTATTTATTAGTGCGATAGCAACCCCTTTTATTATATTATATAAACCTAGCTTATACTATCTTTAAGCTTATAAAGCTATATAATAAAAGCCTCTTTTTATACTTTTATATATATATAAGCGTAAATAATATTAAATTGTTTTTATTTTAAGTTCTTAATTATAACGATTATTATAAATAGCTTTAATAAGGCTTAGTATACTATTGCTATATAAAGCTCCTTTATAGGCTTATCTTTTAAGTCTTAGTCTTTTTAAATAACTTAATAGGCCTTTATAAAAGGTTTTTTACCTTAAACTAGCTTTTTAAAATATACTTATTTCCTATTAAAGACTTAAGCCCTTAGTAGTTTATAAATAAGGCTTTAAGTATCTTTTTACTTTAATTTATTAATTTCCCGCTTTATTATAAGCAATTAGCGGGTTTAATAGTTATCCCTTTTAAAGGCCTATTTTTAAGTTATTAGTAATCCCTTTATAGTAGCGATTATTATACTAAATATAGAGAGGACTAGCTAGTTACTTAAGTTATTAAATTAGTCTTTCTCTTAGTAAATTACTTTAAGGGCTATTAATACGCCTAGTGTAAATAAGTCTTAAGGTTAGTTTATTATTATAAGCTCCTTTATAAAAGCCTTTAATATAGTCCTTTAATGCCCTCCCTTAACCGCTACTACTTAGCTAGTTTATTAGTAAATTAGTTAGTTATTAAGTTAGTATACCTTATTAGCTTATAGTGCTTTAAGTAAGGAATCCGTAAGTCTCTTACTACTAAGGTTTAGCATATAGGGAATTAAGCGTATCTTTAGCTATAAGGTCTTTAAGAAAGTCCTTAAGTAACTTATACCTATAAAGGCCGTCTTTAAACTGCTTTAAACCCTTATAATCTCTCTTAAGTATACCTTTAACCCTTAAACTAAGGCATTTAGTATTAAGATATTTATATTATTATCGCTTAGCTTTATCGTTATTACTAACGAGGAAGGGGTTTAATAAGAAGTTAGCAGCGCTAGCTATAAAGCTTATTACTACTTAAGGGGTAGTAGTAGCTTCGGAGCTTACTACTACCTTAGCTTATTACCCTTAACTTAAGGGCTACTTAGCTTACTCCCTTTAAATTTATTGTTCTTATTATAATAAAAATCATCTTAATAGTTTAAAATATTATAATAGCTTAAGCGATATAGCATTATATCCTTTATAAAGTTAACGTTATCCTTATTTTTATTAAAAACTATAATATTATAGTCTTCTTCCTTAAGGGGTAAGGTCTTTTTTATAGCCTTATAAAAGCGCATGTCTTTAGTAATTATAATTCTTTTTTAGTTAAGGAGCTATACTTTATAGATATAACTATAAAGCCTTTTTACTACGCTTTATAGTTATAAGAAAGTGATTTTACTACTTTAATAAATCAGCTATTTAATCCTTACTTAATTAGCTAGGCATAAGGGGGTGTAAAAATTAAGTAAAACCCCGTATTAAATAGCCTAGCTTCGGCTCGTTATTTTCTAGGTCTTTACGTTCTTATACGATATCTATAACGTTATATATAGAACTAAGGAGGTTAAGGTAGCTAGATAAAATAAGGATCCGCTTAGACTTAAACTAACCTTAACTAACTTTAAATACGAATTGCCGTATAAGGAAGGGATATCTAGCTACGGGGTAAAATGCTTTAAATTTAACATTTCTCGGGCTTTAAGACCGCCCGACGGCCGGTCCGGATATATCACTCTATTCCCTTATATTTATCTATAAAAGGCGAATCTCCCGCTACTAAATAGCTAGAGATTCTACAAGCACTTACGCACTTAATTTTTTATTAATTAATTCTAGCTAAATCCTGCCTTATATAATATTAACTCTTCTATTACGTAATATTATATAATCTCCTAATTCCCCTATAATTTCGCTGCTGCTTTAACCTTTAATAGGTTATAAGCCTAGCTTAGCTTACTACGCCGGGAAATTAATTGCTTCTTTAACTAACTTTAGAGAATTCCGAGAAAAAGACGACCCCTTTTCTTAATTACTCGTTTAACCTTCCTTAAAAGTTAACGTTAATTAAACGACTAAATTTCTTAGAATTTATACTTAAAAATATCGTAACCTTAATTACCTCCTTTAATCTCTTTCCTTTTTTAGAAATCCCCTTATCTATATAAAATTCTCTTAAAATTCCCTCTTCTCCTCTTAAACCCCTTTCTTCCTTAAGAATTTGCTTAAAATTTCCTTTACTAATCCCTACTAACTTCTTTTATCTTTCGACCCTCTTTAAGTTAAAAATTAACTTTTCTTTACCTACTTATTCTATCTTACTAAAGATATATAAAATAGTAAGCTAGAAAGAATAGGAGTTTTTTAAGTTAAAGGGTAATTTAAATTATACTTTATAGACTATTAAAATACGAGCAATTCTTATTAAAGAAAAGCTTATAGCTGCTTTAAAGCAAGCAAATTATATAAAGATAGAAAAGGCTCTTACCTTAATTTTCCTACGCTTAGAAGACGGTCCCTTAATATAGATTAAGCATATAACTACTGCTAAAGATGCTTAAGAAGAGCTATAAAAGCTATATAATCCCTCGAATTTCTTATCAAATTATTTACTTATAAAATAGCTATTTAACTTTAGTCCTTCTAACTTATAGTTAGAGAAATACCTTTATAAGGTAAAAGAGGTCTACGAGGAATTAAAATCTCGAGAAATAGATATTCCGGAAGTAGTTCTTATAGTATGGATTTTAAATTCCCTTAGCGGAGAATTTAAAAGCTATATAACTAATATTATATAGAGCCTTAAGCATATTTTTATAGCCTTCTCTCTTAAGACCCTTATAGCTAGTCTTCTAAACGAAGCTAAAAGGGTAAAGGATATAGAGGACTTTTTAAAGAAAGCTTTTTTACTTCGGAAAAAGCCTTAGAAAAAGCAGGGGAATTCCTCGAATTCTTACTATAAAGAATGCAAAAAACTAGGCTACTTAGTAGCTAATTGCTTCTAGCTTTACCTTAAAAAAGCCCCTTCTTATTAGGTGCTTAAAGAAAAGAAAATAGACGATTTAAATAGGGTAACTAAGAAGAAACTAACCTTAAAAAAGTCTTTATCTTTTTCTTATTTTTCTAGAAAGGAAAAATTAAAGAAAAGAGTAAAAAAGGTAAAATTAAGCGAAGAGGGAGATAAGGTTTTAAATTTAACTAAAATAAACCTCGATATAAATCTTATCGACCTTTCTTAGTTATCCTCTCCTCTTTCTTAAGTCCCTACCCTTAAGGTAGCCTTAAATAACCCTTTAAAGGTAATTTTAACCTCTATAGATTCCCTTATAGCAGTAGCTAAAAATACTCTTTTAGGACCTTTAAAAGCCTTGCTGCCTCGGATCCGAAAAATAGTATAAAAGGTAAAAGAAAGAGGATTTCCTAGATATAGTAAAAAGACTCTTAATTTTATATACGATATTAGTGCTACTAAGCATATAGTAATAAATAAGAATTATCTTATTAACTATAAAGAGATTAAAACTAAAGTCTACTAAGAAAAAGCTTCTTTTATATTAGTAAAAAGAAAGGGGGATTTAGTATTTAAATTGCTATACTTTAAAGTAAGATATATACTTAAAGATTGTTTTATATACTTAAAATTAAAGTTAATATAATTAGTTAGTTATATTTTAAGAATACTTATGCCCTTATAGGCAAGGATAAGGTCCTTCTTTTAAATAATAAGGCGTAGATTCTTATTAGAGGATATCTTAAAAATAAGCTTTATTATATTTCTTTAAAACCTTTACTAAAAAAAGATTCCCCCCTTATTACCTCTTTAAAGGCAAAGGATATAGATTTTTATACCTAGTATTTACGCCTTAAGTATATAAATTATAAGGCTATCTTAGAGGTATTAAAAAGGTATAATAAAGATATAAAGATGCCTTTAAAAGAAGAGAATAAAATAAAACACTGCAAGATTTATATAAAGGCAAAGGCTACGAATAAGGTAAATAAACAACCTTTAAATAAGACCTATTCCTACCTTAAAAAAATAGTATTAGATATTTAAGGGCCTATTAAAACGCCTACGTATAATAAATATCACTATTATATCTCTTTCTTAGATATAGGAACCCGATTTCTAGACCTATACCTCCTTCGAGGTAGGGGGGAAGCTATAAAAAGGTTCTTAAAATATAAAAATAGGGTTAAAAATAACCTAGATAAAACTAGGATTAGAGAGGTATTTTTAGATAATGCAAGGGAATTTATATATAAGATAAAAACACACTATAAAAGAAACGGTATCTTATTTAATTTTAGCCTACTTAGAACGCCGGAATCTAACGGCAGAATAAAGAGGATAAATCGCACTATATTAAAAAAAGTCCGTTCTTTATTATATACGGCAAGA
>JAPEBW010001361.1:0-25514 GCA_027405785.1 Ophiocordyceps robertsii | reverse complement strand
ATGCGATATATATAATAAAAGCAAGGCTATATAATATAAGCCTTATAGTAACTTAATTCCTTTAAAAGTTCTTTTAAGACCTTAGGACTTTATAGCCTTAGACTTTATTACGAAACTACTAAAGTCTATAGACTTTATAACTAGTATAAAATACAATTCTATTTTAGTTATAATTAATCGTCTTACGAAGTACGGCTATTTTATTTTAATATATAAAGCTATAAACGCAAAAAAGTTATCTTATACTTTTATAAGATATATTATAGCTAATCGAGGACTTCTAAGTTTAATTATTTTAGATAAGGATCGGAAATTTATTTTAAATTTCTAGTAAGGCTTAACGCGAGCCTTAAGTATAAAGCATATATTATCTACTGCTTTTCACCTTATTATAGACAGAATAATAAAACGATTAAATTAAACGCTTAAGCAATACCTTAGAAGCTATGTAAATTATTAGTAGGATAATTAGCTTTCTAAATTGCTTATAGCATAGTTAGCGTATAATACCTCTTATTTTAAGCCTATTAAGAATACTTAGGCATTTGCGAATTATAGCTTTATACCTAAAGCTTATAGGTCTTCTTTACCGAAAGAAGTTATAGCTAAAAAAGCTATATTAAACTCTAAGCAGTTAATTAACTTATATAGATTTATAAAATCAGAATTAAAATATATTGCTAAGAAGATGTCGTATTATTATAATAAGAGATAGTATTTAAAACCTTCTTTATCTAAAGGCGATAAAGTATATCTTCTAACGAGGAATCTTAAGACTAATAGACTAAGTAAGTCTTAAGATTATAAGAAGATAGGACCTTTTAAAGTTATAAAAGAAATAGGAAAGGTTAATTATAAGTTAGAACTTCTAACTAGTTTACTTATATACCCTAATTTTTATATATCTTTATTAAAGCCGACTTTACGGAATGCTAATATAGTAAGAGAGCTAGACTTAAAGAGAGTCGAAGAGAGCGAATATATAGTAAAGGCTATGCTTGCTAAGAAAATAGAAAATTAGGAATACTTTTATTTAGTAAAGTAAAAGGACTATCTTAGTTCGGATAATACTTAAGAACCTATAAAGCACTTAAGAAATACTTTAAGAAAAGTTAAGGATTTTAATCGATAAAACCCTTAAGAGGAAGTATTAGCTTCTTTAAGCTAGGATTTCTTTACTATCTTAAATAGTAAAAGTAAAAGGAAATCTAAATAAGATTTTTATTTAAAAAAGATCTATAAAGATAAAAGATTAGGATTTTCTTTAAAGAACTCTTAAGGTTACTCTCTTTAAAGTAGGATTTCTTTAATTATTTAAATAGTTTCTTAAAGGTTAAGAAGAACCTATAAAAAAAAGACGTTTATCTTTCTAAGTTTAAAAAGACCTTAAAGAGGGGAATATATAACGGAAACCCTATTTTATTAGTAATTCTAAGTACTAAGAAGTACTAATATTTAGTAAAGTAAATACCGCTAAATATAAAGAAGTAACTAGTAAAGTAAATTCCGCTAGTTATAAGTTATAACTATTAAAGTAGATACTAGTAGTTATAAGGAGAGACGATATAGCTTAATAGTTAAAGACGGCTAATATTAGCTATAAGCGGTATAGGTTAAATACGCTTATATTCGGCTTAGGTTAGCTTTAGCTAGTAATAAGATTTATATTAACCGATATCTTATATAAAGTTAAAGTAAGAGGCCTTCCTTTTATATAATCGACCGATGCCTTATATAAAGCTATAGTAAGAGGCCTTCTTTTAAAAGAGGATAGAATCTTATAAAAGGTTTTAAGATAAGGATATTTAGTCTTATAAGCTAGTTATAAGTAATAAAGCGTATATTACTTATAACTAGTAATAAAAATAGCGTAAGCTATTTTTATTAGCCTAAAAAGTAGTTTAGTAACCTTATAAGTTATATAGGGTGTAAGTTATAGCTTAATATATAAAAGTATATAAAAGCATATAAAAGTATATAAAAGGGGAACCTTTTAGTAGCTTTAGAAAAGTATAAAATAAGGTCTTTACTTTTCTTTCCCTTAACTCCTTTCCTTTCCTTCTTTCTTTTTCTCTAGCTAGTTTTAACTTAAGAAATCCGCATAATAAGATACCCTTACCTTATTCGGTTTAGTAGTCTATACTAAGTCTTCTTTATCCCTTTTAGTAAGTGAATTTAAATTAGATAAACTATACGAAGCTTCTTAGTATATAAGAAACGCTAGGGGCTCCGTAATAGTTTACTTTATTAAATTAAAAGGGTCGAAGGCTCTTTAATAAAAGCATTAAATAAAAGGGTTAAAGGCTTTTTAATAAAGGCATTAAACGAGGGGGTTAAAAGCTTTTTAATAAAAAAGGCCTTAATATATATATATAACGTTACTTATAGAATAAGCTATAAATCCCGCGCCTTAATATCCGTATTTATAATACGGTCTTAGTTTTATTAAGAAAGCGTATTTAAGATAGCAGAGTCCTAGCTTAGCTTATACTTAATTTAAAAGTTAAGGTAAAATAAGTACTTAGCTTAATAAGCTTACCGCTTTAAAAGGTGCTAATAAGTTATAAAATACTTAAGGTTTTAGTAGTTTATAAAGACTTTAAAGCTTTTATAATTATAAAGCTCCGCTTACTATTATTTAAAATAGCTAATAATAGTAAGTATCTTTTTATTATAAATAGTATAGTTCTTTTTAGCTAAAGTTAGCTTTTTTAAGTAAAAGGCTATAAGCTACTTTCGTTTTTTTACTTTTTATAAGAGCGTGCCTTTAAGCGCTTAGCTGCTATAGTCCGCCTTTATTATAATAATACGGTTAAAATCTTATTAAAGTAGCACTAAAGCTTATAAAAATAAGTCTTTAAGCGTATAAAACGCACCTTCTTATATAAGTTCTTAATAAAAAGCTACCTTTTTTCTTATAATCTCGTTTAATAGTATAACAATTTTAAAAAACCCGCGGATAAATATATAATAATAATTAACGAAGCTAAAAAAGCTTTATATACTAGTTTATATTATTAAGGTATCTTAATCTTAAATCGCCTATATCTTAACAAGGTCCGCTTAAATACCCGTACTAGTATAAAATATAAACTTAAGGTATTTTATATACTTTACCTTAAATTTACACTTCTTTAAGTTAAGGTATAAGCTATATAAATTAAGGCGGTTTAAGACTTTTTATACTTTTTATATATAGTCTTTATATTAGCCGCTACTAAAAATAAAAATATTATTAATATTAGCGGAGGCGAACTTATTAAGGAAATTATAAAAAACGTTATTAATATAACGTTAAAAGGTAGCTAAGGCCTTAATAAGACTTAAAGGGGTTACTAGCTACTTAAATAAGCTATAATAAGTATAAAAGACCGTTTTTTACTTTTTACTCTCTGTAATTTATACCTTATAAAACGCTTATATAATATTAAGCTTAGTAAACTACTTTGTTTTTAATAGGTTATAAAGCGTATTAAAGATTAAAAAGAGTAGGTAATAGTCTAGCCGCGTAATTATATTAAAGGCCTAATAATTATAATATAAGCGGATTCCGCCTCTTAGTTTTTAAATAAAAAGTATTAAAGCGCTTACTTTAAAGCTACTTACTTAGATAAACCCCTTATCCAAAAGGTCTTAAAGCGTCTTTTTAAGTACTAATAACTCGGCTTATAATATGCTATATAGCAGCTTAAAAGGCGTAAAGAACTCCTTTTCTTACTTATTTATATAGATAAAGATCTTATAATTAACTCTTAGCTTATAAAGGTTAAGCTTATTAGCCTTATGCTTTATAAAGAGCGGCAATAAGTTATAAAATCGCTTTAAGATTACCCTTTATAAGTCTATAAGCGATTTTAGCGTCTTAGTTTTTAAGGCCTTATTAATATTTATAAGGCTTATAATATAGATCGCTGCGTTAGCGGCGGCCTTGCCCTTTTAGCGTATAAGCCGTTAAACTATGCTTATAAAGACTAAGGCGAGCACCTTAAAGGTATTAGCTAGTCTTAATATAGCCCCTATCTCCTTTAAAACGCCTTTAATATAGTATAGCTATATCTCCGCTAGGCCGAACTATAGCTTTTTTAGTATAGAACTAAAATAGATTATATATATATAAGCTAAGGCTTCTTTAAGATTAAAGAGAATTTAAGCTCCGGGATTATATATACTATAATAAGCCTTAAGTAGCTAGTTACTTTTATAGTTAGCTAAGTAATACTTTTAATTTTTATATTCTTTATTACGCTTAAAGCGCTCTTTACTTAGCACGGGGTAATCCTTTTAATAAGCACTTATATTTAATATATAAACGCCTTATTTACTATAATATAGCATTAATATCCCTTATCTTTAAGAGTAGTAAAAGACTTAAACTAATTAAGCATAACTTATATTAAAGTAAGATCCTTTTTTATATAAGCTACTAGCTTTTACCTTACTTTTATTAATAACTATAGCTTTAAAGCTTATCTTTATCTTAAAGCTATTCTTTTCCCTTTACCTTATAAAAAGTAAGGTCTTTATTATTTAAAATAAGCTAAAGTAATATATTAATCGCTATAAAGCGGATTCTTATAAAAAAACGCTTTACTAGCTTATATAAGCACTTTATAGCAAAGTAAGAGCCCGCTTTATAGTATAAGTATTAGCTATTAGCATACTATTTTTAAATCTTACTACTAAAAACCTATTTAGCTTACTATTAAAAGGACTAGCTTATTAATATAAAAAAGGTTAAAGTTATAAATACTTTCTTTAAGCGTTTTATATAATTAGTCCTTATTATAGTTATAAAGGTAGCGCTATTAACGTTAATTATAAGCGCGTCTTATAAAAAAGGGGTAACCTTATCCTTACTATATAAAGTATGCTTTTATAACTTTTAAAAGTAAAGTATTTATTTATAACTTTAAGCTACTTTTATAAGGTAGTTAATATACTCGCTTTATATAAATAGTATAATAATTAAGATAAGTAGCTTATAAAACGTTAAGGTAATTAAGTTTTATAGCTATATTAGCTTTACGCTATTTTCTTATATTATAGTACTCGCCGCTTAAAAGAAAGTCTCCTTAAACTTAAGGAAAAACCCCTTAAAGGACTATCTATCTTTTTATTTAAGGGTGCGTAGCTTACTTTACGCTATTTCTTATTCTTATATATTGCTAAAAGCATAGATAAAGTGCTAAAAAAAGTTTTAAAGGTCTTAAAAGCTATTATAGCCCCCTTTTTCTTAAAAGCCCGCAATCCTCTATATTTAAAGCTTTAGTAGTATATATAAGAGCGCGTACTAAACGGCGCTCCGGCCGCTATTAAGGCCGTATTCCTTATTAGTATAGTATTTCGCTTATAGCTAGCTAAAGAAAAAGTAAAAGCTTTTTAGCTTTTTATTTTATATTTACTATAAAAGCGGCTTCCGTATTATAGTAACTATAAGCGCTATTCTTAGCGCGGTAGATGCTATAAAGGTTAAAATAGGCTTTATAGTCAGCCCTTTTAGTATAGCGAGGAAGTTATTCTTTTAGCCAGCTTATACACCCTTTAATACTTTTAAAGCGTTTTATAACGACTTTATAATAGCGTCGTCCTGCTCCGCTTAAAGCGGAGCTCCCGCTATTATACTATTAAATTAGTTTATAATTAATAGCTTATACTATTATAAAGTAAGAAGAGGCTAATATATAAGTACTCTTTATAGTATTATAATAATAAGCTATAAAGAGCCTGCTTATATATAGCGGGTCTATGTTTATATATATAGACTTAGCCCTCCTTATATAATAAGGCTTAAGCTATAGCTTAAGTCTTTATAACCTTATAAGTTAAAGACTTTAATACTATTTAGTATTACTATTTAAGTGCTTTATTTTAAATTATATTTTAATACTAAAAATATAATTTAAAACCCTTTTATAAGCCTTTTATAAGCCTTTAATAAAAAGCTATTAGCGGATATATTCTTAATTTTAATTTAGTCTTTTATAACTTTAAGCTATTATTAAGAACTAAGTTAAGTAATAGAAACTAACTATATAGGATATTATTACTTAAATTTAAAGGGAATACCTTAAAGTTAGTATTATACGATTTAACGTTTATTTTATTTAGCGGTACTTTTATTAAGAGCAATATAGTATAAGCACTTTAACGCAAGCTTTCTTTAAAGTGCTTTAAAACGACCTTTAAATTGCTTTTTTCTATATAAATCGTAGCTTAAACAAAAAGTTATAGCGATTTTTCTAAACTTATAAAGTTTATATAAAAAACTAAAAGTTAAACTTAAAGCTACTTTTAGCTTATAATACCTATAAAGTTAACTGTTTTAATTTTCCGCTTTTTTAAATTATAGGCTTTACTTCTTTATATATAAACTTTAGTATTATATTTAGTCTTACTATATAAAAAGATATTAATACCTTTACTTAAATATTTTAGTAGCTTCGTAAGGTAGCTAAAAAGGCTTAAATTCCCTCTCTTAGCGTTATTATTACTAACTATAATACTACGATAAAGAAAGCGCTAAATAAAGTCTTTTTAGATATATAATAATAGCTTTATTTATAGTATATCTTAAAAGAGATAGTATTAAATATTAAAAAAATTAGCTTAACAGCCTTAAGGGCTACTAGCTTATAAAAAGCAAGAACAACGCCTCTTTTAATAATTTAAATAATCTTAACGGCTTAAAGGCCGCTATTACTAATGCTTTTATAAAAGTATTATTAGCTCGCCTTTATATAAACTTCTTACTTATAGCTAATAGACTTTATAATACCTTTATTTCTTATATATATATAGCTATAAAAAAGTCTTAAAATATATAATAAGTAGCTTTAAAGAGAAAGTTTAAAGATTAAGAAAGTAAGATTCCCCTTAACTTTTTTTATATATAACTCTCTTATTAATCCGATTATTAATTATTATTAACTACCTTTCTATAACTTACTTTCCGTATTATGCTTAATTCGCGACTTATATAAATAATAGCCGCTAAAATTATAATATCGTAGTAATATCTTATATTAAATGCTCTTACTATAAGTTAAAGGTATTTTTTAATAATCGCTTTATTAATATCTTTATGCTTTATAAGCGAATTTTAGAGATACTTAAAAGACGCTAATACCGCTATAGCATTAAGTTTTATAAGCAGTTTAAGCGCCGTAAAGTAAAGTAGTAAGCTTACTTAATTATATTTAAATTAGTAAGAAAAATTAACTAGTTCTTAATAAATAAGATTATTTAGTAAACGGAGCTTATATAATAAGAACTATAAAAAAAGAGGCTAGCTACTTATTATATAAAAAGCTTTATAATATAATTTAGGCTATTATATTAGTATAAGCTACTAAACCTCTTTTAATATAGCTATAAGCTTTAACTTAAAAATATTAATCTTTATTAATAGTTATAAGTAATAATAGTATATATCCCCCTTACCTTAGCCCTTACCTTTATTATTAAGCGAGTAATAGCCGGACGAAGAAAAACCCTTTTAAATTTATTATAAACTTAATCCTAACCTTATCCGCTTACGCCGCGCTAGAAATAATACGGCCTAGCCGCCCCCGCCCTTTAAGGCCTCTTTAAGTAAAATACTTAGCAATTAAGAGATTAAGGCGAAGAAGAAAAATAGGGCTTAGTTACTATTAAAAGCACTGCCGATAAAAAAAAAGGCTATAAGCGGTAAAAATAAGAATATATTAATAGCTATTAACGCGAAGCTCGATACCTTTTATAAGTAGCTTAAAGCTTCGTAAGAAGCTTTAAATTTAAGGCTACTACTTTAAGTATTATAGCTTTAAAGATCTTAACTACTTTTATAGTAGCCCGATATATTATAATAAGCCTTATAGTTATAGTAGCTACCTATATCGCAATAAGCCTTAAAGTCGTAGTAGCCGCTTATATTATAATAAGCCTTAAAGTTATAGTAGCTACTTATATCGCAATAAGCCTTATAGTATTAATAGCCGCTTATATTATAATAAGCTTTATAGTAATAACCGCTATTAATATAATAAAAAGGAAGCTTTTAGTTATAGCTATAGTAGCTTATAACTACTTAAAGGAATATATAGTTAATTAAGGGATAAAAGACTTAAAATATATATAGATTTTGTAAAAAATTAAATTAGCTTTTTTTTAGCTATTAAATAAGCCTTTTAATAAGTCTTTAAAAGCTTTTATAGCTATAGCTTTAAGCTTATAGCTTAAATAGCTTAAATCTGCATTTTCGGCTATTTAAAGCTAAGCTATAGCTTACTTAGCTAAAAACTAATTAAAAGCTACTATTACTTATAGTAATAGCTTTAATTATAAAGTAAGTACTATTAGCGCCTTTTACTTAAGCATCTTTTACCGCTTAAGCGTACTTTTATAGACTTGTTAAATCTATAACCTTAAGGCTATATATACTAAACTTTAGTAGCTAGGTTCCTTTATGCTTAGTAGCGTGCTTATTAGCTAGAAAGTAGGTAAATATTTCTTACTAAGGGGTAAATGTTTACGGGCTCGCTATAGTAATATTAATAGCTAAAAAAGCGGAGACTACTTACTTAAGTAAGCACTTCTATATATATATACTAAGTTTCTTGCCTTATAGCTTATATATAGCACTATACTGCACTAAACTATAGTAAGTACTACTTACTAAGTATTAATACCTTGTATATAGGTATTATTAAGTGCTTAAGTAAGTAATTAAGTATATAAGTACTTAGCTAAGTAGTTAAGCACTTATCTTAGTTTATTAGCTTTATTAACTTTATTCCCTTAACCTCTATCCTATAAGGCTTCGCTAGTATATACTATGTATAGTTACTTAATAAAAAGACCGGTTAAGTTTAAACTATAAAGTAAAAACTACCTTATTACTAAAAGATTTAATTATAGTATATTAAAGGCCTAAGAATTATAAACGAAAAATACGATACTATACTTTAATAGCTATTAAATATAAAACTCTCTATATAAACTTATATCTCTACTTTTAATAAGTAGCTTTTAATATTGTTAAGGAAATTTTTTTAATTTTTAATTTTTCGAAATTAAAAGTTTTATTAATTAATTTCTACTTATTTAATAGAAATAGGTATGAAAAAAGTAAAGAAGCTATTTTCATTATAAAAAGCGGTTTAATAACGCTTTTTTAAAAAGGAGTCTTAAAATACTTTACTACTATTTATAGTAAGGTTTAAATATATAGTATCTTAAAACTTTAAAGATTTATTCTATTATTTTAAGATTTAATATTTTCTTTTATAAATAGTATAATTCTATTTTTACATATTTTATAGATAGTTAAAAGACGAAAAAAATAGAAGTTAAAGCTACTTTTCCTTTTTTAAAATTATAAGTAAAGCTATATAACTTTATATAAAGAAGCTTTAGTTTAGGGTAGTATGGAAACCCGAGTTGACCGGTCTTTTCGCCGTCCCACTGTACATACATGTGTCCGCCAGTGGTCTGGTTGGAGAGTTGGGCCCAACCGCCACAAAACTTGTCATGTCAGGGCCACGGCCGACATCCTCCCCCCCCGATCTGGTTCTGCTTCGCTGAAGCCCGCCTCGCGACTCCAGTCCATGGCGATGCGCTGGCTGCGGTATCCACCGTCTTTCTTTGCGCCTCGTCCGACTCTGCTGACGAGGGATCGTCGGAAGTCCGCGAATTGGCCATGCGGAGCATCCTGGGGGCCTGGCGCCCTGCCCAGGAGGCGGCTCCATCTCCCATCCGCCGCGATGCCCCCGCTCATCTTCACCGGCCTTTTCGTGACTCTCTGGTGCTGGAAGTGCGCCATGTTGATTATCTTCCAGAACACCATTATATACAATCCCTTCATACCTCCCAATGCGAGGAGCATGCGCATATCCGACTTTGCCCGCCATTGCGGGGGTATCCAGTGGCGGGAGGAGCGCATCCGATCCCGGGACGGGACGAGCATCGCCCTATGTTTAAGTGAGATATCGACCCGGGGGGCCTATGTTTTGGGCGGGGTAAAGGCCACAACACCTGTTTATATTCTCTACTTCCAAGGTGCGCCGTGCAACGACAGGAAACCCTGGCCGTTCTCCCCCTTGGCTTACAGCACATACAGGCAATGCTTCCTCTCTACCGCCACGACTACCCGACATCTCGTGGGTTCTCCGCCACCTGGCAGACGCCGATGGAGAAGTCAACTACACGACGGTATGCCTCAGCTACCGCGGCTACTGGACATCCCATGACCGTCCCTCGGAGCGTGGCATCAACATGGATGCCCAGGCTGCATTCCAGTGGATATCCCAACGGCATCGAGGCAGGGCCGCGGGCGAGCAACTCGCGAAGCCCGTCATGGTGCTATGGGGCCAGAGCATTGGATGCGGCTTTGCAACGAATCTGGCGGCGATGCCCAGAGCCGCCTCGGACTTGAGCATCGATGCGATGGTACTTGAAACACCATTCACAAATACCCGCGCCATGTTGACGGCGCTCTATCCTCAACGATGGCTTCCCTATCGGCATCTGTGGCCTTTTCTCCGCAACCATCTCGATAGCTGGAAAAACCTGGGCGTGATAGCCGGGGTGCAGCAAACCCGCCCGCCGCAAGTGTATATTGTGGAAGCAGCCAAGGACGAGCTGGTACCTCGGGAACATGGCACGATGCTGCGGCGACGTTGCCAGGATCTCGGGCTTGTCGCGGAGCGATTCACGATAGGCGGAGCCCTGCACAACAATGTCATGGTACGAAGAGATGGCAAGCAGGCGATCGCGCAAGCCATTGGCACGGCTGTGTCAAGGGCCGGCAACATGTGACAAGGGTGGAGGCAGGCAGAGAGAGGGAGGGAGAGAGCTAGGGGACCGACACCAGGCAGAGTCAACACGAATGCGCCCGGCCGCGGTACCTGCGCAACGTGCAGCGATTGCTTCCTTTTCCCAGTTGACGCTATGCGCCCTGGCTTGGCCGAGCGATGGTATGTGCGCAGGGCGCAGGACGCTCGCCTTGAATGGAGCGAGCCTCTGGCGGGCCAAGCCATGCCAGGCGTCACGCAAAGCCCTCGCCATTGAAGCCAATTGATTCTCTATCGCAAGGTCTCACCCTCGAGTCGACGTCTCCGTCGATCCAGCCTTGGCAACGACAGTCACAGATGGCCTCGGCCCCCCACCAACAAAGAACCGGCCTCGTTTGCTCTGTCTGATCCCTGCAAGCTTCACAGCCCAGCTAACTAGATATGTTGCCCCGCTTCGCGGGGGTGTTGGAGCCGTAAGGTACAAAGGCAGCACTAACAGGTATATACCCAGTCAATTTTAGTGCGTGCATAGAAAATAAGCGGCCCGGATAACAAACTATTAGTGGAAGTGAATTTTTTAGGCGTAGAAACACTAACCGGATACCCGCAAAACGCGGAGCCCTCAAAAATTCGTAAAAGCGGGCTTAGGCTGCTAAGAGAGATGGCGAAAAACGGGGGCGGCACTAACAGGAAAGCGCTAAAGGTCGGTATTTACGGGGCTCGCCGCTCAGATCCACATTTGCCGCTCAGATCCACATTTGCTTCAGTACATATTAGACTGTATATACATATCCGTACAGTGTGCATATTACAGGACACAGGGTACGGCCAGCCGAGGCCAGTCACGTGATGTCGCGTGTGTATCCCGTTGCACTCAACGCGCTCTAGAGATACAAGACGTACTGCGACGCGGCTCATCCACTTCGAGGTCCTCGAGAGTCACGGACCCAAGACTCCCCCACCGTGAAATGGCCAGGATCGCCTCGCTACTTAGAGCATGGGTGTGCCCCTACCACCCGTCCCCTTCAGGAGGCAGGATGCCTTGGCCGGCCCCCGTGGAAAGAATCCATGGATACCTTGATACCGCGGGTACAAAAAGGATGCTCGCCGCCCGCCCTGCACGCAGACTTTTCAGCTGCGTCTCGCTGCTGGAGCCTGTTCAAGGCGTCAAAGTCAGTCGGTTTCCCACACTCTCTCGTCGACAGCAAAGGGACAAGAACAACAACGAGGGGGTTTTTTTTTTTGCCACTATTTAAAGCTGCGCTGCCCGCCCATCGTTTGTTCTCGGTCTCACGATACTATCGCTGCCCTGCTGCTGCCTTCTCCAAGACTTGCTTCCAACCGCCTCCCTGCCTTTTATTTGAGTGGCCCGTCGTTCCTGTAGCCCACCATGTTCAGCAGAGAGCCCGACGCGTCGAGCAAGAGCTTCCCCAAGAGCCACGCCAAGGCGTCCAAGTCCAGCTCCTCCTTCAGCAGAGACAGCGGCGTGTCGAAGCGTCGCCATGAGCCTCGCCACCGCAGACCAACCACGGCATCGACGGCGGCCGGCACCCAAGATACCCTCATAAGCAGGTCAGTGGCCGTGTCGGCCTTCGCCTCTTTGTCCCGAGGCGTGTCCGGCCAGTGGAGAAAACGGTTGGCTGACTTCATCGGTGGCAGCAATCCGACGTCGGCCATCGTCACGCTCGTCGTCGGCGCCGAGCAGCGTCTCTTTGCCGCCCACGAGGACGTCCTCTGCGCCAGCTCGGCCTTTTTCCTCGACGCCCTCCGCCGCTCGTACCCCGAGTCAGCCACGAAGCGCATTTCCCTCGCCGACGAGGAGCCCGAAATCTTCAGCTCGGTGCTCGAGTACCTCTACAAGGGAGACTACTTCCCCCGCCTCAAGCACAACAAGAGGCGCAACTCGTGGGAGCTCGAGTCTACCCCCCTTGACGAGGAGCGAGGCGGAGTCGAGAGTACCGTCTACCACCGTGGCGTCGACGGCGATCTCCTCAAGGACACTGTCATCTACTGTGCCGCTCAGAGATATGGCCTCGAGGAGCTGAAGAAGCTCGCGCTGCGGAAGCAAGGTCTTCGTGGGTTCAACCCCCCAGACACACCCCTGAGACTGGTCTTGACAGATGAAACCAGAATCCGGTATCCAGTGCAGCACCATCCTGGCCTCGGCCCGGTACGCTTACGCCAACACGCCCGACGACGACTCCAAGCTCCGCGCGCACTATCTGGCACTCATCATTCGCTCTCGCAGCACCTTCAAGCGTAGCGGGACTATGCAGCTCGAGATGTACAACGGCGGCACACAGCTCTTCTTTGATCTCTTCGTCGCCCTGTGCAACCACGTCGACGATATTTCGTCTGCTCAGTAAGTCCCACTGCAGCCGCCCCGAGTGCATTGAGATAGAGGACGTATCTGACTCCCTCGTCATCTTCCTCTCATTCAGGAGCACACCCCGATCCAACCGTCATATTTGGTGAACCACTAATTTTTTCACTGTCCTTCAAGCCTCCAATAACTACTACTTTCCCCTCACTTATACACGACAACCTGTTTCCTGTCAAAACGGTGGAAGCAAAGGAGAACGCGGGAGCATATCTCACCAGCAGGCCACTGGGACCTAGCTTTCCTTGCCTCTTGTAAAGGGTTCTTGAGCATTGTTGATATCGTGACTACACTTGTATGATTACTTTTCTCGGCCCGGGCCTCGGACAACACTTGGACGAAAAGTTGGACCTTCTGGCCGAGACCTGGAAGTATGCAGATATTTATGGGAGCAGTGGGAGCCTAGAGGCAATCAAGACCGAACGATGCAATGGGATGTTCTTTCGTGCAATGAAGATAATGAGAATACTTGCCGCACACCCCCTGCCTCATCATGCTGTTTGTCTCCCACATGAGAGTAGAAGTAATCAAAAGAAAAGAATACGTAGCAAGTGAGAAGCAAGCCCTGCGACGTTGAATGGTAAGCACCTTCAAGCGTGAATCTTGACGTGAATCGTGACCGACACGGCCAGCCAAAAAGCGCAGCAGCGCGAGTGGCTTGCGCTTGGCGCCACCCGGCGCCACTGCGGTCGCCCCGCTGAAGGGAACCCCTGTCTTGCTCCGGTGGGCGATCTGATGCTGGGTTTCTTCTTCCCTTCTCCTCCCGCCTTGATCTCCCAGAAGAAGTCTCTCTGCAAAAGAAACGTGCCTGCCCGAGAGTGAGTCACTAAGCCAGAGTGTGGGTGCATGTGACAGCATGTGACAAACCCAAGAGCAACAGCAGGAAAAAGTGGTTGGATGGGCTGGCGAGAAGCAAGTGTTGCACTGTGCACCTGGTGGCAGACGAGGCGAGCCGGCGTTATGATCGTCAAACGGGGGGGCTGGGCTCTCACACGCCAGTTCCCGGAAAGGCGCCCCTCTTGGAGAGTACGACGATTCCGCGCTCCCGCGCGACGTAGCCTTTCATGAGGTCCTAGACACGACAAGATCTGTTAGTGACTCATTATCCAGCGTGCATCACGTGTGCATCGGCCATCATGCAGGCTATGTGTGCATTTGTTCTGACCTTGTAGATCATGTTGGCCAGCAGACACTCAACCTCATCCGGGTCTACCAGCTCTCCGCCGCTGCCCATGCAGATGGCAGCCCGGAACTCCGCCATGGGAACACGGGTCCGCCGTACCGGCGCCGTGTCCGCGTCCTTGGATTCGTCGAACCCTCCGGCGATGAAGACTTTGCGTAAAAGGTTGCGTAGGGCAATGTCGCGCCCTCGCTCGAGGGTTAGGTAGATGCGCCGTTTGACCAACTCATCCTCGCGCTCTTGCAGAGCTATGTCAAACCCTCGCAAGTCGCCCCGTCTGATGCATTGTGCTAGAGGCAGGAACAACTGTTGGAGATGAGGGTACAGCTCCAAAAGTCTCTTGGTCGGAAGCACATGGCTCGTCAGCAGCCTGCAGGGAATCAGATATGTCAAAATGCGCCTGTCAAGCGTCAGCACAATCACACGCCGTAGCTGCCTTGACACGTACTCCAAGTTTGCCTTGGCATCCTTGTGACACAGGTGACACGCCTCGATGAGGTGTTTTTCGGCCTGGAGGCGCAAGTCAGCCACTTGTCGAATGCCCATTGGGGCAAGAAACTACCAGAACGTAATTCTCCTCCAGAAAGAAGAGCACGCCCTCGTAGTATTTGAATGTCACTCTTTGAGCTTTTGGGAAACTATCCAGAGGAGGCATGTCCCCCTTGTCGTTGTAGACCGCTAGTGTCTTGAGAATTGTCCTGGACAGCGAGGCTGAGTTCAGCTTGAAGTAGGTCTTGAAGAGGAGGTTAATGACGAAATAAATTCCCCATTTGCGCGATTCCTCCAGAGGTGCCCTGTCGTCGCTGTCAGCTAAAGTGATTCTTCCAGATGCCCGGATCCCTCACCTGTCGTTGAGGCACAAAGTGAAGATGCGCTTCAGATGCTGTTCGCAGTCTCTCAACTGCCCCTGTTTCTCCGCCTCTGGGTCAAAGTCGTCCTGCATGATCGAGGCGCCGCCAGAAGGGTCTGTGTTGGTACGGCTGCGTTCGTCGTCGGACTTGATGGCGAAGAGTCTGAGATACTTTCCCACCATGTACAAAGTCGGAATGGTCCAGGCTTCAAAGCCGTGGTTGTTGTATCCTCGAATTAGCATCGAGGTGAGATCTCTCCAAGACTCGTACACCCTGGTCCACGATGACTGAGTTTTGGAGTTAGGAACCGGCCCTTCATCACTCTGCAGTCGGGCGGGACTGACCTTTCCATTCTCGCCGGCGAGGATTTCGCCGACAGCTTTCCAATACACCACGTAGACCTCGACCCACCCGTTGATCTCGTCGTGGTCCAGGCCTCTTTGGTACGACGTTTGTGCCTTGATGAAGTGCTTGATGTCGCCTTTGGCACTGTGAAAGTTTGTGCTTTGCCAGATTTCCCTCAGACGGTGGGGATCGCCCGGCGGCGGAACGGGGGACAGTGTTTGCGCAAGCACATAACCATTTTGAATGGCGTGCGCCTTGGCGAAGTCGTCGAAAAGCACGTTCATCGTGGGCAAAGGCCTCACTGCGGCCGGCCGCGGAAAATGCCCAAGCACAGCGCTCACAGGCAAGTGTACTCGACGTTGCAGTCGCGAAACTGTGTTTGGGGTACGCGAGGTTTATTGCCAGCAGTCAAGTCAATCTTGATCCAGGTAATGGATGAGTAGCGTTGGCTTGTCGAGTTACTTGACTCCCGCCAAGAGACCTGTTGCAAATATGAGGAGTGCATACGCCAGGGCCCCACACCCATTTCACTGCGAGAGCCCTAGGCGTAGCCCTAGCCCTCATTTGCAGGGGTCAGCCATATATATATAAGGGCACCCCTCGCACATACATTCCTTCCTAGCTAGCTAGATACTATTATTATCTTTTAAAGCTCCCTCTTTTTATAGGTTATAGCCCTCGCGCGCTATAAATTACTACCTTAACCTCTTTACCTTAATTATCTTAATTATCTTAATTATATTTTAAGCCTTTTAACTTATAAGCCCTTAAAAAATAAGGCGGAAGAGCGGTAGCTTAAGATATTAAAGCTATCGCTATTTATATAATAATAATAGTATAAATTAATAGCTTAAATTAAGTATATTATATAAAATATATATACTTAAAAAAGATATAACTTTATAATTATATTTAGCTAAAAAAAACTTCTCTATAAATAAGACACTCGCCCGTAGCGGGTACGCATCGCGTTTAAAACTCTTACTAATAATAAGAATTAATTTAGCGGTATTAATTACCCCCCTTAAGACGATATCGTAGCGTAGCCGGGGGACGTAAGGGCGAGGGGGTAGCCCGCCTCGTACCAGTATCGACCGCAGCGCTTAGCGTAATAAAACGCCCTTAAGCTTTACGCACCTAAATAAAGAGCCGAATATACCTTAATAAGACGATAACGCGTAACTTAGCCGGACTATACGCGATACCGATAAAAGGAAGGCCTATAATAAAATCGCGGGTATAGTCCCGTATACGTAGTTCGATTAAGTATAGGTAATAGTTAAAACCCTCCTCCGCTTTAAGGAGCGCGCTAAGAGCGCGCTAACTATAGTATAAGCCGACCTTAGGCTTCGTAAGGCTATTTAAAGCGCGATAAAAGAAGCTATATATAAAGAACTAAAATAAGGCTAAGCTTAAGGCTTAAGGGAAAGACTTAAAAGGATTTAAGTAATAGTAGTAGTAGGCCTTAAAAGGCTAGTAAAGTATAATACGAAGATAAAGCCGGTCCCGCTTTAGTATAAACGTAAGTTAATAGTAGTCTTAATAGGAGTAATACCGGATATCTTAAACTATAAGCTAAAGGATATAGTTAAAGTAATTAACGTAGCGCTTAATATCTCTTCCGCTATAATAGCGAGACGCCTCTTAAGTAAGGATATCGCGATAACGTTTAATATAGCGGCACGACCTTATTAGCAGAACTAAGATTAAGTAAGGAGTATTTTTAGGCCGGAGGTAGCGATAGTATATAGGGCTTATATAGTAATTACGAAGAATATCCCGGTAAGGGTCTTTAGGATAAATAAAGCGCTTTTAATTTAGGAGATCGCTAATATTAATAAAGTAAAAGTTATATAAGCATAAGTAATACGCCTTTAAACTAAGACCTTAATAGCTATAACCTTTATTATTAATATAAGTAGCTTAGCGGAGGCTAATAAGCTATATAATATAGGCCTATTTTTAAAGGCTTAAATATTCCGATATAAGCTATATAATAAGTTAGTTAAACTTACTTAATATTATAATTACTATAAATATAAGCATATCGCTAGATATTATACCTTAATATAGCTTTATACTTATTATAAGGGGACCTTTTATATAAGCGGTAAGGATAAGTACTATATAAAAAAAGGCAAAATCCCTTATAACTATATATTTTATAGTAAGTAGTACTTAGTATAGTCTTATACTTATCTTATAGCGGTAAAAGCTTAGGATAAAGTAAAGGACTATTACTTAAACCGTCTGCAATGCTTCGCTAGCACTTATAGCTAGCCGGACCTTTAAATCCCCCTTCCCTTTATAAAGGACTAAGAGCTTACTTTATTATAAGCGCGGAAACGCCTTAAGCGGCCGAGAAAGGATAGGCAGATGCCGTTAATACTACCGGCTAAGGTATAAGCAATAAGCACTAACTTAAGCGATATTAAACGATATATAAAGTAACGGAGCGCATCGCTCTTAACTTAAGCTATTACTTTATCTTAAATAATAAACTTTACCTTAACCCCTTACGTATAAAATTAAAGGTCCTTTATTAAAATATATAAAAGAGATATAAGCTAGCATAACTAGCTTTTAGCTACCGCGCTAAGTATAACGTAATAGCGCTTTAAGAGATAGAGAAAATACGGGGCTTAAAGGCCCCGTCCTTAAGGGGCGTACCGTATTAGCTAGTTTATAAGAAAGGCCGCAACGCAATATATATTTATAAGAGATATAATATAAGGACGTAGATACTATAGACCGGATACGATTAAGGGGAGATAACCTTTAATAATAGTATAAAGCTAAGGTCCTTATACTTACTATTAAAGGGGATTCGGACGGGCTTAGCTAAGGCCTTAAGAGAAGTTAATAGTTAAGGCCCGCTAGTCTTAGTAAAGGACTTTAATATTTATTACCCGCTATAAAACGCCTATAACTAAACTTCCGATAAGGTAAAATAGTTTATTAAGAAGGCCGCGCGGCTCCGGCTCGAACTAACTATACTAAGGGGGGAATATATATATTTCTTTTATAAGTATAAAGATAGCATAATCGACTTTATATAAGCTACGATAAAAACGGCCGTATAGTTTATCGGCTTAAACTTAGACCTTATAAGGTCTAACTATATCCTATAAGTAGTCTCGTTTAAGATAAGTTTTAAGCTAAAGGAGGTATTAATAACGCTAAGGTAAAAGGAGGCGGAGAAGAAAAAGGTAAAGGTAAAAACCCTATCCCGGCTTAGGATATAATAGCCTACGCTCCGTAGCCTATAGGAGATTAATATAGAAATAAATAGCTTATATAACGATCTTAATAAAATTGCCCGCGCGATAGTCCTATACTAAAAGTAAGCGATCTTAAGGGGCAACGTATAGTTTACCTTAAAGGCGGCTTAAGCTACTTAAGTTGCGAAAAGAGCTTAAAGATATTATAAAGGATATAGGACTTAAGTAAACTAAGAAGCGCTATAAGAAGCGGCTATAGCTTAAAAGCGGGCTATACGCAATATAAAATAAGAATATTAAAGAGACTTCCTTAAGGAGATTAGCACTAATAATACTAAGCTATAAAACGTTAAACGATAAGCGCGTTTATATAATAAGCTACCCTTAAACTTAGCGCACTTACTACTATTAACCGGTAAGGGCTATAAATACTAACTAACCCTTAACTTTAAAGAGAAAGCCTAACTTTTAGCAAAGCGCTTTTTTCTAGCTAAAGCCGCGACGCTTTTAAGACCTCCTTAGCGCGCGGCTAAGAAGGAGCTTATTATAAAATAGCGTATTAACCTTATAAATATATCTTAAGCGATAGGCAAAATAGCGAGTTAAAAAGCAGCAGGCCCGGATAAGGTCTCCTTTAGCTTCCTTAAGCTTTATAGCTTAGCGCTCTTAGCTTAATTAGCGACAATCTTTACGGCCTATATAAAGATATCGCACTTTTTAACTTAGTTCCGGTCTACGAACGTAGTAGTATTAAGAAAACTAAGGAAAAAACCTAAGGTATACCGCACTGCTAAGGGGTAAAGACTTATTTCCCTCTTACTAACAATAAGTAAGATCTTAAAGTAAATCTTAGCTTAAAAACTCGCGATTATAGCAGAAGCGAATAAGGTCTTACTTAAAGGATAGTTTAAGAATAAAAAAGAAAGGTCTATAAAGGCGGCAATACTTTAAGTAATAAAACTAATACGCGTAATATAAGCTAAAAAAGGGATTATATCGTTCCTTTAACTTAATATTAAAAGGGCCTTCGATATAGTTAACTATAAGAAACTCTTAAAAGAACTTACCTTTTAAGGCTACTTTAAGTGGTTTATAAGGCTAGCCCGTAGCTTTATAAATAAGCGCTACTTTACCTTTTATTTCGATAAAAAAAAGGCTATACCGGTTTAAATTACTACTAGGGTCCTTTTAAGCTCGCCGCTATCCTTAATCCTATTCCTTTACTATATAACACCCCTTTACGAAAGATTAAAAAAGCTAAAAGGAGTTTATATTATCGGTTTCGCCGATAATATAAATATCCTTAGCGTAGGCCTTAAGGAGGGATTAATAATAGCGCGGCTTAAGGCGGCTTAAGAGGTATACGCTATATAGGTAAAGGAGTTCGCGGTAAACTTTAAACCTTTAAAGAGCGAGCTTATTTACTTTTATAAGAGAGTGATTTTACTACTTTAATAAATCAGCTATTTAATCCTTACCTGATTAGCTATGCATAGGGGGGTGTATAAATTATATAAAAACCCGCATTAAATAGCCTAGCTTCGGCTCGTCATTTTCCAGGTCCTTACGTCCCCATACGACGTCTGTAACGTTATGTGCGGAACTAAGGAGGTTGGGGTGGCTGGATGAAACAAGGATCCGCTTAGACCCAAACCAACCTCAACCAACTTCAAACACGAATTGCCGCACAAGGAAGGGACATACAGCCACGGGGTAAAATGCTTTAAAATCAGCATTCTTCGGGCTTTAAGACTGCCCGAGGACCGGTCCGGATATGTCACTCCGTTCCCTCACATTTATCTATAAAAGGCGAATCTGCCGCCAACAGATAGCTAGATTTTCTATAAGCACTCACGCACTCAATTCTTTATCAATCAATTCCAGCCAAAATCCTGCCTTACACAACATCGACTCCTCTATCACGTGACATCACGTGATCTCCTGATTTCCCCACAATTCCGCTGCTGCTCTAACCTTTAACAACTTTATAAGAAGATATAAGGCAATTACGACCCTTATTTACTTTAAGGCCGCTATAGTAGTGCCGGTCTAAGATACTAAGCTCTTAAAGGTATAAGTAGACCGCAAGCTTAAGTAAAAGGCATACCTTAATAAGCTATGCGCTAAGCTAAAAAGGCAGAACCTAGCCCTTATAAAGCTTATAGCGTTTATATAAGGATATACCTTACTTAAGGCCTAAGAAGTCTATAGTAAAGTCGTCCGGTCCTTTATATTATACGCTATAGTTATGTTTTATAAGATAACCTTAGTAAATAGAAGGCCCCGCGGGATACCCGCGAAGTTAGCGCGGGATTAAACCGCTTACCTTTAAATAGTTATAAGGGCCTACTAAGCTACCTTAGTCTACTAGCTTAAAGCTAAAACCTAGGTCCCGCTAATTAACTTTTACTTAAACTAAAGAATAGCTAATACTCTTAAGAGGCTAAAAGACTCCGGAATCCTAAACTAAATCCGATACGTATCCGCATTAGTAGTAAGACTACTCTAGCAACGTAAATAACGGCTAAGGCGGCCTACGCCCTTAAGGCCACCGCTTACGGAGGTATTAAAGGGAGTATAGTCTTAGGTTAGGTCTAGCGAGCTTTAAAAGAAGAAAAGAATAAAGGAAATCCTCTTTAAGGAATAGGCTAAGTAATAAAGCTTAAGGGAAGAACCTATTATATAGCGCTAGACTACGCTTTATCTTATAAACCTACTGCCCCGGTTCGATAAGGCCGTAGCGCTTAACCGGCATAGGGCGCTGCTTAAGTACTTAAGCTCTATAATTACCTAAATACGAACTAAAGTAATAAGTCTTAAAGACTTCTTATTCCGCCGCAACGTACTTAGAGTAGTATCGCCCTTTTATAACTATAAGTAACGACGGGATACTATTTACTATGCGATAATAAGCTATAAGCTTATTAATAAAGTAAGGAGGACGCTGCTATAATAACTTTATAATACGGGCAAGGTGCGGGCGAAGCTTTAAAAATAAGAGATAGCGGCTATATTAATAAAATAGTTTTTAAGCTTAAGGCGCTTATAATAATTTAATTTAGTAATAAAACTATACTAAGGGAAAGATAAGGTATACGCGGCGGCTTTAGCTATACTTTAGTTAAGAGGGGATATATATTAATTAAATCGCCCCTTTAGCTTAGCTTAAGGGAATAACTTACTAATATAATAAAACGCTATAAAGCATTAAAACGCCGAAAACTTCCCCCCCTTAAGGCCCTTACTTAGCTTATAAGGCCTTTATTAAACTTACCCCGGGCTAGTGCCTTAGCTAGCTTCCCCCCTTAGTTCCCCCCCCCTTTTAATACTAGTCCTTTACCTTAGCTAAAGTCCGAGCTTATTATTATTATGCCCGGCGCCGCGTTAAGCGTAACCGAGAGCAACGGCGGACTTCCCCGTTTAAGGAGTGCTATAAAAACGCCCCGCCTAGCTATAACTATAGGTTAAAGTAACGGGCGCCTTCCCCCTCCCGCGCTTACGATAACTTAAGGTCGCGGCGGGAGTAAAAGTAAAAGATATCGTCTTATTAGTAGCCCGCTAAGGCGTTAGCTTTAAGGCTTACGGGGTTCTTAATACTAGCGTTAAAGGCGGTATAAGGCTAAGCTAAGTAAGGCGACTTAAATAATACTTAGTTAACTAAGCGGTATTAAGTATTATAAGAAAATTAAGGGGGAGAGACTTAGCCTTACTATAAGCAAAAAACTAAAGGTACTTAAGGTTTAAGCTAAGGTCTTTAGTATCCCCCTCCTTACTAACTAAGTTAAAAATAAAGGCGGCGCGGGCACGCTTTAAGGCGTTAGCTATAAAGCTACTAGCTTTAAAGGCTACTACGCCCTATAGCGTAAGGATAAGGGGATAAAGCGCGGACTAATTACCGCTAGTTAAGGCCGGTACTGCGGACTAATTACCGCTAGTTAAGGCCGGTACTACGGACTAATTACCGCCGGTTAAGCCGGTATAACGGACTAATTACCGCACGTAAACGTATATAGGGGTTTAGAAGTAGTAAAAAGCTTATATATTTCTTAAAGGTATAGCTAGCTACTTTATACTTAGTTCTTTAAGCTAATTTTAAGGATCTTTAATTATACTATCCGTAGTATATAAAGTAAACCGTAAATATCCTCGTAGAATCGCTTAATAAACTAAGTATAAGCCTAGTTAAAAACACTATAGACTATAATCGGGGAAATCCCTTAAATATCCTTAGATATCCCTTAAAAATCGCGGTAAGGTTTATCCCGTGTTTTTTAGGGTGCTTTTATAGTTAAAAACGGGTTAAACTATAGTTAGGATATCCCGCGGAAATCCTTAAAAATCCCCTAAAGATACCGGCGGAATCCGCTTAATAGTTTTTACGGTATCTCCTATAGTTAGATACGTTATAAACTATAGTTAGGTAGGCTCCTAACTATTTATAGTTATATCTTAGAAACCTTAGCGGGGTTTAACCGGTAATGTTCGTTATATCTCCTTAAGCGAGCCTTCGTAGTGCGTACTTTAAGCGTTCTTATCGCGGGGTTCCGTAGGGCTTCCTTAAGAGTAAAGTAAGGAGTCCGGGCATAGCCGTTTAGATTCCGTAATAACTCCCTTAAGTAAGAAAGAAAAGCTAACGTCCTTATCGGTTTAAAGTAAGGATAAAGTAAAGGGGGTGCTAGGTAATAGCTTCGTAGTAGCGATTTTGCGCTATGTTAATAGTACGCCGTTTTTATCCTTTTAATAGTTTTATTAGCTTATCCGGCTAATAGTAGCTAGGTAGCTTAAGATAGTTAATAGGCGGCTTTATTATAAATCTTTACTTTATATTTAATCGTGCGGCTTTATCTTTATTAAGGTAATTAGCGCGTTTAGCTAAAACTTATAGTAACGTTTTTCTAACTCTCCTTTAAGGCATATATTCGGGCCCTTACTAAGTAGTAAGGAGTCTTCGCGCCGGGGCATGCTTAAGTTCCCCGGCGGGATATATTATAAGAGACTAGCGTTATTTAAGCCTTATCTCGTATTATTATTTTACTTACCCTTTTTATGCCGTTTTTTAATCCTCCGCTAAGTCTCTCGTTTTACTTACTAGCCTTATAAGCCGCCTATAAGCGAGATATTATATCTTACTTACTACCGCTATTATAGTTATCCCCCGCTCTCCGTTACCGGGCTTTTTAACTTATTATCCTTCTTATATAGCGCTACTACCTATACCTTTCCGCTAACTAACGCGCGTTTAGCTATTAAGAAGGTATTAAGGTAAGGGTACGCCGTCCTGCTAATATTAATAGGTATAGTAAGCACTAAGGTATCGAACGTTTATATTCCCGCTTAAAAGCGGGTAACGAGGTCCTCGATAGCCTTAATGCTTAACTCCTCGCTCTTAAGGTTCTAAACGTGCTTAATAGTCTCGAAGAACCTTTATATAAAGGGGGCCTTAAAGGCGAGAATATAAAGCGCGTAGTTAGTATAGCCGATAAGGCGGATATCGAAGCCTAAGAACTTTATTGCTTAGGTTAAAGTTAAGTCGCGTTTAGACTCTTCGCGGGCCTATAAGTAGAACTTAGCGTAGTTTATAGCTAGGCGGAAACTCCCGATTATTATAATCTTATCGCTAGAGTATAGGCCTACGAAGCTAAGTCTATTAAGGATTATATTAGTTACTACTAGCAGCTCTTATAAGATTAGGCGGCGGAATATATCGTAAGGCTAGTTATCGCTATCTCTTTTAGTTTAGGAGGGACGGCGGATAGACTATAGTAAGGCGCTCGTATGCCTCTATATAGCTAGGTTAAGCATAGCGGTAAGCGGGAAGAGCGTTCGCTAAGCGGGACTAAACGGGTCCTCGAGGCTTATAGCGGCTATAGGCTAAGAAAGGGATTTTATAGCACGGGCTAGACCGCGTACGAAGCAAGACGGGGTTTCGGCTATAGTCGCTTAAGATACCGCTATAAACCCGGCTATAAACTAGTTAAGCTAGGCCTCGGATATATAGTTAAAGATAGCGCGGACGTTATTTTAGTTATTTAGCTAAAGCGGGTTTCTACTAGCTATAGCGGCTACTATAGATCTTAGGATTATAGCGAGGTTAGCTAACCTTAAGGCGTTAAGTATCGGCTAGTTATTCCGCTAATAAAGATTTCTAGCTACGCCTTAAAAAATATACGGGCGGTAGGGGCTTCCGGATAGTAGGAGCTAAGCGGGAGGCATAGCGGAGTTGCCGCAAAACCGGCTATCTAGACCTCGCTATAGTATAAGGCCGGGAGGTAAGTCGTCTAAGTTAAGCGTTTAAAGAGGGTAGTATAGGCTATCCTTTATAGTGCTATAGTTTAAGTTAAATCTATTAGCTTAGGCGCGGCTATAAAAAGCGGCGTAGGTTTATGCGGAGGCTTAAACTTAAAGGTTTTAACTCTCGCTAAAGGACTTAAAGCTATGGAGGATAGTCGCCTTGTTTTTATAGAGCTTAAGAGCTCGTTTATATCCTTTATATTAAAGGCATAAGGGCTTATAGGAGAGCGGGCTAAAGAAGTAGTTGCGGAATAGCTAGTCTTAGCTATAGGAGACGTTAGATAATAAAGGGACTTAAAACGCGAGTATAAGGATTATAGGCTTAAGGTAAAGAAAGTTATGCGTATAGGAGTAAGCGAGGTGCGGCGGGCTATAGCTAGCGGTAAAGGGAAATATAGTTATAGAAAAAAGAAAGGAAAGGAGAGAGGGCGGGCGGCGGAGAGAATTTAAATAAGTATACTATAAGGCTAAAAAGGC